>PVKU01007076.1:0-93134 GCA_004027475.1 Anoura caudifer | reverse complement strand
ATAGACAGGGGGAAGGCAAGAATAGTGTGGGAAATGTAGAAGCTAAAGAACTTATGACACATGGGCATGAACTAAAGGGGGGAATATGGGTGGGAGGGGGTGTGCAGGGTGGAGGGTAATGAAGGGGGGGGAATGGGACAACTGTAATAGCATAATCAATAAAATATAATTAAAAAAAGAAAAAAAGGAATATCTTAAATAATATCATTCAACCTTCAGTATTTCAGTATGCAAAGAAATTATTTTTTCCTTAGAAATTTATATTTTCAAATGAAATTTATCCCTTTCGTAGCTGTTACCATTAGAGACTGGATATATATTGGGTTGGCCAAAAAGTTCTTTTGGTTTTTTTCCATAAGATGGCTCTAGTAGCGTTTAGTTGTCATTAACTTCATTCGAAACAATTTTGTTAGATTGTGTTGTGACAGCTGTCATGTCAGCATGCATTTAAAAAAAAACATCAAAATTGGTGAATTTTTGTATAGCCATTTTAATATTAAAGAAAAATGCAACATTTTCAGCATATTATGCTTTATTATTTCAAGAAAGATAAAAATGCAATTGAAATGCAAAAAAAAGATTTGTACAGTGTGTGGAGAAGGTGCTGTGACTGATTAAACGTGTCAAAAGCAGTTCATAAAATTTCGTGCTGGAGATTTCTTTCTCACTGGATGATGCTCCGTGGTGGGTAGACCAGTTGAAGTTGATGGCGATCAAATCGAGACATTAACTGAGAACAGTCAACATTATACTATGTGGGAGATAGCTGACATGCTCAAAATATCCAAATCACTAAAGTTATTGGTGAAAATGAAAAATGTGTTTTTTAGTTTACAGAAAAAAGTAAATGGACTTTTTGGCCAACCCAGTCTATTCTAGCAGTGCTTCCATACATAGCTCAGAAAATTGTAGAAAATTTAATTTTGAGATTGTTATTAGAAACTAGATTATTTTTTAGAATGTTCTCAGTAAAGACTGTAATTATCCTTTAAAGGTAGATACATGATCAAGAATATTTTTTGAGAAAGGAAAAAACAGAGTCTGAATGTAAATTATTAGGACTTCACTGACGGAGGTAAGTGGTGTGCGTGGCCTTCAGAGTCACTGAGAATTTCAGCACTACCACCTCTAGCTGTGTGACCTCAAGCAAATTATCGAACCTCTCTGAATTTCACCTTCCCCATCTGTAAAACAGGGGCAAGAATAATTACCTTGTAGGATTGTTGGGAAATACGTAAAGTGCCTAGCAAATAGCAGATTCTTAAAAATTAGTATTTTTTGGTAAGGATACCATTCATTTGGCTATATATTTGTTTCTGGTCTATTTACTAGGGGTGGGGGAAGGCTCAGTTTATAATGATTCCCCCCATCCCAGGTTCCCTAAATACTAGTGACCTTTCTCTGGGCCTGCTCTTTCTCTTTCCTGAGCTGTACTTCCTCTCCATTCCTACTTAGCTCTTGAAACCTTCAGTGACAACAAAGAGGTGGGCAGTGATTAAAACCTTTTTATTTACTTTTTCAGGTTCTTTCTTTTTGCCTAACAGTCCTAAGCCGCAGATTTGAGTTTCAAGCGGATGCATTTGCCAAGAAACTTGGGAAGGCTAAAGACTTATATTCTGCTTTAATCAAACTGAACAAGGATAACTTGGGATTTCCTGTTTCTGACTGGCTGTTTTCAATGTGGCATTATTCTCATCCTCCACTACTAGAGAGACTTCAGGCTTTGAAAAATTCCAAACAAGACTGAGTTGCCCAAGGTCTACAACTGAAGACATTTCTGATTATTTCTGTCCTGACAGCATGGTCCAGCTCTTGATTTTTTTAAACTTTTTTTAAAGAAAATTATTAAGTACCGTAAAGCCCAGATGACAATACATTTACTATCTCATTTCAAAAATTATTTTAATAACCCATTTCTTGGCTGGTGTGGCTCAGTGGATTGAGTGCCAGTCTGTGAATGGAAAGGTCGCTGGTTCAATTCCCAGTCAGGGCACATGCCTGGGTTGCAGGCCAGGTCCCCAGCTGGGGGTGTGCAAGAGGCAACCAATCACCGTATCTCTCACACATTGAAATTTCTATCCCTCTCTTTCTCTCTCCCCTCCTCTCTCTCTAAAAGTAAATAAATAGAAAAATAATAATAAAAAATAATCCATTTCTTAATGAAAACACTGGATGAAATTTTAAGGCTTATACTTTTTAACAGCGAATTTGCCATCAACTTGTAAAATTATTTGAGCAAATACAGAACTTGTTTTATGTACACATTTATATGGAATCGGCATATAATGTGTTTGGGGGTGTATGTTTAAAAGAGGACATACCCCCTCAGAGTCCTGTCTAGTGCAGAAGCAGTGGTTCCGAGCCATTTTGTTCCTCTAAATTGAGATTTGATTTTACTTTCATGCTGTTATGATTTAATCTGGCTTATCAGTGTTTTAAATAAGGAAGAAAGACAATAATTGGGAAGGCCAATGTTATTTAAATGAAAGCAGTTAGAAATATGCCCTACTGTTCTGCCAAATTTCCCCATTCCCTCTCTTGCTACACGCTGAACGGTAGTTTCCAGTAGTGCTTCGTGATTAGAAATTATGTGTGAATGTTTTAAATCATTGGGTTTGAGTTTTGTTTTGTTTTTAAAATCTCAGTCTTTATCTTTACTTCCTCCTGGTGGGTATGATCCCACTAGAGGTAAACTAGTATTTTTTAAACATTCAGCCTTTTCCTTCATGTATACTCTTTTATTCAGTAGATGGTGGTGTATCCTTTCACTTAGTAGAAATTACCATACAGAACAGGTTTTGCTATTTTTAAAGTGATGAAATGTGGAAAGAAGAAGAAATGCTATTTTAAGAGACATAAAGGTGAAAATGCTAATGATTCTCTTATAAGAAAAAAATATAGTTTTCTATCTCAAGGACAGAAGAGTTGTGGTTTTTATTTTTGTAATTTTTATTAATTAATAAGTTGTAAGTACTATTTAATTGGGCCTGGCTCCAGTTTTAAAAATTAAACCTCTTGATATGCCGATAATTTTTCTTTTTAAAACAAATGTCATGAAAGATTTCTTTTCCAGTTTCCAAAGCTGTGTGTGCAACCGCTTCAGATCTCTGTCCACTTCCTGTGTGAGAACTTCCTTTGTGCCTAAGCTCCCTGCCACAGTTAACGCTTACCTTCTGGGCATTTAGTCCGAAGTGGATCTGCTGTGCACCCCTGGTATCTGGACAGAAAGTCTTTGCTCAGCTCATAACTGGGTGATGTCTTCACATGGAAATACAATAAAAATAAAGATCTAGTTTTGTACTGCATTATTTATTTCCCTAAGGCTAAAAGGGGAGCAGCCCTATGATTTTTATCCAGCATCCCTTTGTGCGAATCCATGCTGTGTTAACTGCCTTTCTTCCTTCTGTGCCTTTAAATAAAAATTTCAGTTCTGCACAAGTGAAACATTAAAATTGTCAATGTGGATTGATGTGCTTTGTCTTTGACTTGACGAAATGTGTGTGTCATTCGTTACCTAGCTCTATGTTTATTACCTAGAGGAACTGAGTTGTAGGACATCAAGAATAGCGGGGAGAAACAGCCCTCGTGCGGAGTGAGGTCGGCGCAGTCACCCAGCAGAGCTGCCCCCTGAATGAAGGTGGAGTCTCCCTCGTGGGTGTAGACCGCCTTTGTCTGTCTGGGCCCTTGGCTGATGCCTGAGAGCTGCTGTTAAGTTCCACCTCTGTTAGCATAGGAACAGAATCCCGGGGGTTAATCTAGCGATTTTAGTACTAACGATGTCCCCATCTTGCCCTTTACCTTTATGTCCTGAATGTCTCCCCCAACCTTTTTTTGTCCGAGGAAGTCTTCTTCCACTTGCTCTTTCTCATTGGTCCTTTGGATTCTTCTGTCCACGTATACTTTATGTAGCTTTCACTGTTTTGAGTGTTCTGTCAGCAGCAGCAGAAGGCTAAGTGCCACTCGAGGGCCTTAGGCCTTAAGTTTTGTCCTGGGTGCTGTGCAAAGAAAATGACAGAGACCTTGTATCCAAAAACTTCTGATTCGAGACCACGATGATGTGAATGAGTGACGTGTGTTGGGCTAAGTACGGTTGGTGAGAAGTCAGAAGAGATCCACGGTGGAATGGTGTAGCCCTGTGCAAACAGCACTGTGCAGAGTGGTTGCCAGGGAGGACGATTTCCTAAACAATTTGGCAGAGGGGAAGATGCCCCTGTGTGTTCTAAAAACCTGCGAATCCATGACTGCCCCAACCCCGTGAGCAGGATGAGCCAGTATCTCATAACCGCCTCTGCCCTCAGGTCGGGGCTCCCCTGTGGCTCTCTGGACGATGGTTGATAAACAGGAAGGTATAATTTCAGCATAAGATCCAGGGCTCTAGAACCCAGCATTGTACTAGGCAGACATTGGGCAAGAAACTTGACTGAGCCTTTGTTTCTCCATCTTTATTCAGTCAGCAAGTATTGAGCCCCCCGCTGTGTACCAAGGTCTGCTGTAGGTGCTGGGGAAACTAGTAATTTATGATAGAAAAGTCCCCACCTTGTGGAGTTAACATTCCCGTGTGGGGACAGTCAAGTACATAAGAGGTATTAAATGGTGACACATGTCTTGGAGAAAAACGAGGACCTGAGCTGTTTGTGTGTGATGGTGGGGTGGGGGTTGCAGTTTTTAGAGGGTGGTCATGAAAAGACATCCCTGAAGGTAGTGTTTGAGCAAAGACCTGAAAGAAGTGAGCGGGTGACCTAAGCGGATGTTGAGAGGAAGTGCATTCCAGGAAGAGGGAACAGCAAGTGCCGAGACCCTGACTCGGGAGCGAGCCTGCTGCATATGAGAAGCACCAGAAGGCCAGAGTGGCCAGGATGGGGTGTGCTAGGAAGGCAAGGGTGCATGTAGAGGAGTGGGGAGGAGGCAGGTTTGACAGGGCCTTACGGGCCATTGTAGGGATTCTGGCTTTTCCTAGAGCACAGCAGGAGCCATTGCAGGGTTTCAGGCCAAGGAGTGACATGGGCTGATTTAAGTTTGACTGAACCATCTGGCTGCTGTGTTGAGCATGGGTGTGAGCAGGGGACCATTTGGGAGATTCTCTCAGTACTTCCAAGAGGAAATAAAAATGGTGACTGGCCTAGTAGTAGGGGAGGTGGTGAGTAGTGGTTGAGTTCTGGATGTACTTCCAAGGCTGAGCCAGCAGGATTTGTGGCTGTCGTATCAGATATGGGATACAAGAAAAAACATGGGTTCTAACCCATGTAGCTCAGTTGGGCATTGTCCCACAAAGCAAAAGTTCCCTGGTTGAATTCCTGGTCAGGGCACGCACCCCAGTTGCTGGTTTGGTCCCTGGTTGGGGTGCATACAAGAGGCAGCTGATTGATGTTTCTCTCATATCGATGTTTCTCTCCCTCTCTCCCTTCCCTCCTCTAAAAATAAATCTATAAAAGGAAGGAAGGAAAGGAAGGAAGGAAGGAAGGAAGGAAGGAAGGAAGGAAGGAAGGAGGGAGGGAGGGAGGGAGGGAGGGAGGGAGGGAGGGAGGGAAGGAAGGAAGGAAGGAAGGAAGGAAGGAAGGAAGGAAGGAGAGAAGGAGAGAAGGAAAGAAAAAGAAAAAGAAAGAAAAAGAAAGAAAGAAAAAGAAAAAAGAAAAGAAAGAAAAGAAAAGAAAAGACTCCAGCATATTTAGCTTCAGTGACTGAAAGGTTGAGTGGGAGAGGTCTGGGTTTAGGGAGGTATGGGTAGAATTTAGAGCCACAGAGCCAAATGAGATCACAAGAGGAATGCGAGAAAAAGATGTGGTTCAAGGACACGCTATGTGTCAGATACTGGGGAAATGAGAAAGCAGGAGAGGAATCCAAGAAGGATGGCGCGATGAACGAGGAGCCAAATTAGACAACCCTGCAGAAGTGGGTTTGAGAGGTTTTACTTTCTAAAATGACAAGTGGGGGGTTATGCCTGCCTCACAGGGCTGTTGGGAGGGCAGAGTGAGATGTTTGTGGGGTGTTTAGCACAGTACCTGACAGTAATATGAGCTCAATGACTGATAGCTAATACTTGTTAATGATATTAATAATTTACTATAACCACTATGATACAAACAGGCAGAAAAGCAAACATGCCAGACCCAGCTGGCAGTGGCCGTAAGGACAGGATTACTAGAGGACAAGACCAAGTTTTGAAAGAGGAGTGGGAATCAGCTCGGCAAGGAGGGGCAGCAGGGGTGGTATTCCAGGGAACGGCAGGCACAAAAACATGAGAACCTGGGGCATTTTAGGAATTTGGGATGCTGTGCTTCAGGATTTGCCAAAGCATAGAGGGCAAAGCCACCTGTGCGGCCCTGATGGCTATCCCGTCTGTGTTTCCTCTCTGTTACTGCACGGGAGCTGAAATGTGTGTGTGTGTGTGTGTGTGTGTGTGTGTGTGTGTGTGTGTGTGTGTGTCGTGGTGAGGGAGGGAGGAGAGGGGGTGGGCCAGTGAGGGGAGTTCAAAGGATGCTCCAGCGTAGGTGAGGGTGAACAGCCAAGTTTAAGGTGAGACGTTGGAGGGCCCAGACTTCATACCTCAGGCTGGAGTCCTGTGTCTCTTGGAGGGCCTGGGGCTGGCAGAACATTTCATTTGAGGGAACAAATGCCCAGATCCATAATGGAGCAAAAGGACTGGACACTCCTTGAAAGCCATCTTTGCACAGGTCAAAGGCCACATGCTTCCCTGCTCCTGCTGCTTGGAGCAGCCTGGCTGGCCTACAGAGCGATGAGGCTGGGAGCCCGAGGGGCACAGATCAGATCGGAGCCAGTCTCCCCTTGATGTCTCCTTAGTGGAAGTGGTGTGAGTGACTGTCACTTCTGCTCTCATCATCCAGATCCATGTCTTCTCCTCATGGACCTGGGAACCCCTGGAAGGTAAGAGCCAAATCTTCTAGTATTTTGCTGCCAGCTCCTACCCCAGGGCCGGCACGCAGGGTGTGCTGAAAGTCACAGGGACCTCCTGTGTGCCCGGCGCTGGCCAGACACCAGGTATGCTCTGCTGCAGTGGCTTTCAACCTTTTCATTTCATAGCACACTACTAAAACTGTGCTGCACGCCAAAAACACATTGTTGTCAATCTGACCAAAAATAGGGGTAATTTTGATGATTTACAAAAATAATAATGGCTAATAGTAATTACCTACCCTTTTTGATCCAAAGTGACTTAAAAAAAAAATCAGTTGCCTATACTTGTGTATAAGGATTTCTGGTACCAAGAATTAACCAATCAGACGCAACCTCATTATACAATGTGACCAATAAGATGCAGCTCTATTACATGACCTACATATTTTATGGTTCAAAACAGGACATTCACATTAGATAGCTATTGTTGTATTGGCTGTTGTCATTTTTCTATTTGACAATCTAAGGGAAAAGAGTCAGTACCCCTGACTAAACAGTCAGGTATGGACCATTTCAAAAATTCTTGCAGCGCACTGGTTGAAAATCGCGTCTCCTGAGATAAAAAGGCTTGGCCGCGTCCTTGCCTCCGCTGTTCAAAGGCTGGGAAAGGATTTGCCCAAAGTTACACAGCAGTTCGCCATCCTGACCACCCCCAGGTTCTCTCCACAGATGTTCCTCAACACGGCATGCCATCCTAATGCTCACAATTCCGGAGGTGCCCAGATGAAGGTGCCGCCCCCTCTGCCCCCTCCCCTTTACAGGGAGGAGCCCCGGACCATCCAGTGGCAGTGGAGGCCCATCCCCACTCCATGGGAAACGAAGCCCAACAACTCACACCCTGGTTTGTGCCCAGGTTGGGGGCTTTTATTTTCAGAAAGGCCTGTGTGGGTCTAGGGGAGGGCGGTGGGAGAGAGTGATGCCGAAAGAGAAGGGACATGGGTGTTTAAATACTCAGATGAGGGGGTCAGGGGGAGTAGTGAGGCTGGCTTAATGATGGCCACGTAGTCACCCATCAGCAGTCACCCAGTAAGCCCAAAGGTGAAATGGGTCAGGAACCAGCAGAGACCTCGGTCCACTGGCCCCAGGGACAAGATGGCCAGCGGAGGATGGCACAAATTGCAGAGGTACTTGTTTTGGTAACAAATCTGAGTGGTGCTCCAGGGAGGGAAGCCACCCCCTCCTCTGCGAGCTTGGGCTCTCCTGCCACACGTGCCCTGCCTGCTGGCCTCACCTTTCCACTCCAATGCCCTCCCTGTCCTTCCCTTCCCTCATGAGTTAGAATTTTCTTTCCCTCAGGATTCCTGGGTCCCAGAGAGAGGTCCTGGGAATGCTAGTGTCCTGGGCTGAGGGATGGGGTGCATGTCCACCCAGAGGGGACCTTGTCCTTCCCCTAGGATGCCTGCTGGGCTCTGTCCTGGCCTGGTGCTCACGGCCCCTTGATGGATCCAGGCTCGGTGAGGCGTGCAGAGGCGTAGGCTGAGGCTCCCAGGCAGGCTGCAGGCTCACAGAAGCCTGGCAGCCCCACAGGGCCTGGCAGGCCAGGTCGGCCAGCCTCTCCCGGGGGCCCTGCGGTCCCTCGGTCTCCATCTTTGCCATTGATGGCCTGGCCAGGCCGGCCAGGGAGTCCTGGGAAAGGGAGAAGGTCAAGACATCAGGCCTTCCTCTTGGCTCTAGAACTCCTAAGTCCCACTGTTCATGTGGGGATGACGAAGCCAAGGACACCACAGGAAGAAGGGACTCTGCCCCAGACACACATGCGACTATCCATCACTCCCAGCTCCCAGTCAGTGAGCCTTGGGAGCAAATGCCCTTCCTTTCCCTCCATGAAGCAGACTTCAGTGCAACCCAGGAAGTCCTCAGCTGTCCAGACGCACCCCCCACCCTGCCCAGAGGCTCTGGGTGCTCCAAAGGGATGCAAAAGCTGGGTGCATGCACGGCGCCCAGTCGGCTGAGCACGAGGCCTCCATGGAAGACACCCAGCTGTCTGTGGGCGTCATCCCAGAGCTGAGGGACAGCGCTGCTGCCAAGCAGGGCTGAGTCTTACCTGGGATCCCTGGGGGCCCCGGCATCCCGGGGTGCCCACGTCCCACGTCCCCCCGGTCCCCCTTCTCTCCGCGTTTTCCTGCAGAGAAAGATGGGGGCCTTCATTTTTCTGAATTAGAAACTTTTTTTCTACTTTGGTCGCTATGTAATTTGTTTCACACCCGGTGATTATTCCTGTTTTGTGCGAGGGAACACTGGGAATGACTGCAGAACTGGGTAAATGTAGGAAGGAGGTCCAGGCAAAGGGTGGGAGACTACAGGGTGGGGCAAAAGTACATTTGCAGTTGTTCATATGGAAAATAATACAATAATTAATAAGTAATAATATGAGAATAAACTGTTTCCCGAACTCACAGCTGTAAACGTACTTCCGCCCTACCCTGTTTATAGCCGATAAGCTTCAAGCACAGCTGGCATCCCCCACGTGCCAAGCAGCAGACTAAAAGCTCTTGGTGAATTACCTCCATTTGAATGAATCCTCAGGACGACACTGTGAGGCTGTCACTATGAACACCCCCACTTTACAGGAGATAAATCTAAAGCCAGGGAGTTTACCAGGTCACCTGTGCGAGGGCCTCCACAGCAACTGGAGGGACACACCCCCATCTTGTGATTCTAGAGCTGCCTGCTTCACTCTTTTGTTAATCTGCCTCCCCACTTCCAGAGACTTGGAAAGATGTTAATGGGGTACCCGTAAGGAAATGCAAAACAAAAACAACCCTCCCCCAAAACCAAAGTTATAGAATAGCACTTTTGTTTCTATCAATCTGCTACCGAGAAAGAGAAAGCAGTCAGCCGGCCTCACTGAGACCCTGGGGCTGCCTCTGCCCAATCCCATCGCCCGGCCCCACCCCACCCACCACATGACAGCACTCACCCTTGGGCCCAGTGTTGCCAATCTGGCCCACGGCTCCCACAATGCCAGGAACGCCTCGAGGGCCAGGGTGTCCATGGGGTCCCTGTTTGCCTGGGTACCCAGGAGGCCCAGGGGGTCCAGGAGGGCCCACCATGCCGGTTGCACCCAAGGCTTCTCTCTTGGCACTCACAGCCACCTCTGCCAGTTGCTCTGGGGGATGGGAGGGAGGTAGAGAGGTCTGTGATGTGGGTGCCAGCCGGGAGAAACTGGGGAAGGCACAGCATCCTGACAGCCCCTGAGCCCTGGGTGTGCAGACAGAAAAGCCCGGTGTTCAACCCCACCCTTCCTCGCTGGTCTGCAGGTGTCAAAGGTCCAGCGAGGGTGGGAATGAATCTAAGGTCCCCAGTCCCTGGAGGCCGAGCTGCTATGAGCACCCAGGACTCCAAACAGCGGGGCAAGGCCACCTGGAGAGACTCTGCAGGGGCTGATGTCCTGCCAGGGAGAGTGAGGGGTTGCCGGCTCCTCCCCTCACCTTGCAGCATCTTCAGCACCACGTCCACGATGTGCTGGTCGCTGGCATCTCGGCCCTGAAGCAGAGACGGCCTTTCAGGAAGAAGCCCCTGGCTGCCAGGGCTGCTGCTCCTTACCCTGAGACCCCTCCCTGCTCCCAGTTTCTCTCCAGAAGTATTTTCGGCCTCTTACTGAGACCCCTCCTGCCGCACCCACGCCCACCCTCTCCGGTCTGGGCCTTGGAACCAGCCCCAGGGGCGCGAGCTTCCTGTGGGAGCTTCGAGCCTCCCGACAGAAGCAGCACTTCCGAAAGATTTCCTACCTGGAAGGCTGCCCTGCCTGGGGGCCGACTCACCGCCACGCCCTGTCTCCCGGGCCTTCCGGGCACGCCGCGGTCTCCCGCCAGTCCTCGAGGGCCGGGGAGCCCAGGGTAGCCCTGCACCCCGGGGGCGCCTGCATCTCCGCTGGGGCCGCGGTAGCCAGGTTCTCCGCGGACTCCTTGCTGCGAGGCGGGGCGGGAGCAGAGTCGGGGTGAGAGGAAGGGGAGGGGGCGTGAAGAGCCAGGACCGAAGGCCAGGTCCCGCCCCGCCCCGCCCCCACCCCCGCCGCAGCAGCGCGGATGGGTGCGGGAGAGGGGAGGGGAGAAAAGCGAGCAGGGGCAGGACTCACCTGTCCTTTGGGCCCTGGCTCACCAGACTCTCCCTGCAGGCACAAGGAAGCGCTGTCACGAGGTGGTGGGGGCCGGGGTCACCCGTTGCTCCCACTGAAACCCGCCCCCCTACCCCTTGCGGCAGGTTCACCTTATCGCCTTTCTCTCCTGGGAGGCCCGCCACCCCTGGGTCGCCCTGAAAAGGAAGAACCACGAGTCACAGCCGCATTGGAGCGAAGCGGGACACCCCCACCCTTTGTCCCACCCCCGACCCCCGCATCGTCTCCAAGCGGGGGAAGGGGAGGCGCTGGTGCTCACCACTCCGCCGCGGGGCCCGGTCTTCCCTGGGAAGCCCTGGAGAAAGCGGGGGAGTCGAGGGCTTGGTGAGTTCTCCTCTCCAGGGAGGGCTGGGCCCACAGGGTCCCTCCACCCCGGCTCCCGGCCACACCCCCCTCTGCAGCTCCATCTCTCCCCTCAGGACTCCCTGGGACCCACAGAGGGTAATTTTTCTGCGAAGATTTGGAAGCTCGGTTTTAAGAATCTGAGCTCCTTCCTCCCCCCCTTCCCCCTACGGTCCTAGGGGCTCCTTCTCAGGTGTTTTCCAGCGCCATTCGGTACCTTGTCTCCCTTGATGCCTGGCAAGCCTTGCGGTCCTGGAATCCCCGGGGGCCCCTGCTCCCCCTTGGGGCCCTGAAAAGAAAAGAACTCAAAGGAGTAAGTCAAATGAGGTACCCAGACATGCTGCTCCCTGCCAATCTAAGTCAGCCCCGCTTACCTGCCGTCCTTGAGGGCCTGGCTGCCCCACTGGCCCCCTCTCACCCTGGTCACCCTGAAATAGAAAGAAAGGGTCATACCCAGGCTACCAGCACCAGCAGCCTCCCCCTGCACAGTCAGGGCGCCCTCCATTTCTGCTGTCACCAGCATGGAAGTCCTTTGCTCCACCAACAAACCAACTGGGGCCTAGGCTCAGGGAGCCTCACACAAGGGTGGACAGGACTGGGCAAGTGCTGGAGCCATTGGGAGGACCCAGGTCCTGGGCACAGCAGAGCCAGTAGCTGCAAAGGCCCCCAGGGAGGAGCCATGTGCCGGGCACTTACCTTCTCCCCCGTGATGCCTTGGGGACCAATTTCTCCTTGAGGCCCTGGCTCTCCCTGGGGGACAGAGAAATTGAGGATAAGCAGAAGGCCTGGGGGTCCCTCCCTTCCACACCTGGCTAACACCCACCCATCTTTGAGTTACAGCTGATTTGCTTCATCAGAGAGCCTTCCCTTACTCCCTGTTTTCTTTTTTTAGGTCTTTCTACTTTTCCTTCACAGAACCCAACACAATTCTAATTAGTTATCATGCTGTCACTTATTCAATGTCTGTGTCTTCCGCTAAACTGTAAGCTCTGTGTGAGTAGGAGACTGTGTATCTCAGCACAGTTGCAGGTGTTTGGTAAATGTTTATGGAATGAATGAATGAATGAATGAATGATTCTGTCTGCTGGATTCTTAGCCCCAGTCAAGTTGGTCATATGGAGAGGTCATACCCAGAACAGAACCTATCTCTACCCTTACTGCATGGTACAGAGAGGAGAGGGAGTTTCCCTGGGTTAGCGGGTCAGTGGCAGGGCCCTGGCTGGCATCCAGGACACCCCCATGCTAGGGCTTCACCTCATAGTCTCACCCAGACCCCACAAGCTGAGTACAGGGTCCTCAGGCTTGGGTGGTGGGGGAGGGCAAAGCAAGAGCCCTTGGGTTAAAGGAGAGGGCACTCACCTCTTTCCCAGGAGGACCAGAGAATCCAGGAAGGCCCTGCTGGCCTGGCTCACCCTGCAAGAAAACACAAGTCTAAGGTCAGACTGGGTGGCCCAGTCAGGCCCTTGGTCTTGGAGAAGCCCAGTGAACCCGAAGCAAACTCTGGAGCCAAATGAGTTATGGAAGGGAGAGGGTGTTCTTGGTCACGCCCTCTGGGCTCCAGTGATGTTCCTGTTTGTTTCTCCTCCGGATTCGGAGCCCGGCCACTCTGTCTCACTGAGCTGAGATGAGGTTCAAGGGCTTGGAGGGGTAACAGGAGGGACATGCTTAGTCCCGAGGAACTTCTGTAAGGCCGAGTCTCTGAGCTTGGGGTGAGGCCTGAGCCTTTCGGTCCTTAGGACAATCCCTGCTCCCTTGCCCCCAGGGTCCCTTGTTCAAATGGAGCCATTCTGCCGCCAGCTTGAAGTCACCTCACCTTGTCTCCAGGGCCTCCTTTTGTCCCCGGCTGACCTGGCACACCCTGTAGAAAGGTGTCACTGGTTTCTGCTCTGGCACGGGGCAGTGCCATGCATCTCTGCTTTGCCTCCCACCCTTGATTCAGGTCCCCAACCCTCTTATGGGAACTGAACAGCAGCAGGCCCAGGTTCGGGCATCATGAACTTGACTGCGCCCAGCCCCCAAGCCATGGTGGGAGAGGAGGGGGCAGAGAGGCCTTTGTGGTCCAGGGGAGAAGAGGAGCACGCTATGTGCTCACGGGCACACGTGGGTGCATGCAGGAGCCCAGTCACACATGGGCATGCTAGCAGGCCTTGGCCTCAGTACCCCTGGTGGGGAGCCAGGGCGGGGGGCTCCCATGGACTGGGCTCCCAGAAGGTGTGTAGAAGACGCAGTGTCTGAGGAGGTGGGGAGGGTAAGCTGGGCTGATTACAGCGGTCCTGGAATGCTGAGATGAGCTGTGAAAGCAAGGGCTGTAGCTGTCTGTCCGTGACTGTTTCCCTGCCACTCAGGGTGCCTTGGGTACTCAGTAACTGTGTCTTGACAGACTGGGTGGAACGACTTTCCTGGAGGCAATGAGGGCTATGGAAGCTGCTGAAGTGGAGAAATGGTCAGATCCCATTTGGCCAACATGGAGGAAAGGAACGGCCAAACAGGAGGCTGGAGCAATTATTCAAATGATGAGGCCTTAGCCAGGCCAGAGGCCACAGAGCTGAGGATGAGGTCGGGGCTGGGTGGGGACAAGGACTAGAGCAAGTGCTCTGGGTGTGTAGATTTTGACCTCATCAGCCACACGTGCCACCATGGAGAGGTAGGTGGGCAACAGAGCGCCTGGCTTTTCTGGGGAAAAGCAGCAGCAGTTCATGGTGGGGCGGCCCCAGTGCCTCCTCCCCATACTCACCGCCAGGCCCTGGTGGCCCGGGTTTCCTGGGCGGCCCGCCTGTCCTGCACTACCCTGGGAGAAACAGAGAACCAGACGCACAAATGAGAGTTCCACCAGAGGGATCCATGGCTTCCACCGGAATGCAGGCAGGGAAACTGAGACCCGGGGACAAGAGGGGATGCGTTGATGACACACTTGAGGGTTCCAGGCTCCTGGGCCTCCAAGGTCAGTGTGATGGGACTCTGGGCCTGAGCTGGGAGGGGCCCTGACCCTTGCCCCAATCCCATGGGCAACCTCCACTCCTACCTTCATGCCAGGTGTGCCCGGAGTCCCGTCCTTGCCGTCGATGCCTGGGGGACCCTGCTCAGGAGGAGAGTAGAAGGTAGACTCACCAGGGGGAGATGCCTGGGGTCAGGTCATCCACCCACATCCCTCTGTGACAGCTGCAGTCGGTGGGCAGGCAGGAAGTGGGTCTGGTCATCTCGTGAAGCCCCACCAGTCAACTGAGGGAGAGGAATGGAAGTGGGAATGGGACTTTGGGGGCTAGACCACAGTCCTTCCCTTGTGTGGGTGACAAGTGTCCCAGATTGCTGCAAGCTTTCCATGATCTCTCTTACATCATTACCTTATTTACAGGTTAAAAAAAACAAGGCATAGAAAAAGGGCATTTCCCAAGGTGACGGAGCCAGCCTGCCCGCAACAGAGCTCAGTCTAGAGTCCCTGGGGGCTTGTTCTCTGGGGTTTGGATGGAGTTGACTGGACCCCACCCTCTGGCTGGGTGGGCCTGGGCCACTTACAGTTGCTCCCTTTGGGCCCGTTATTCCCTGGGGTCCTCGAACACCTTGGCTTCCCTGCAAAGTAGATAGAAATGAGATCACCTTTGGGGTCCTGAACCCTTGTCTGGCTGTTCACAGAGGGGAACAGCTGAGAACAGTGACCTCTGGGTCCTAGTGTCTCTCTGGCCCAGGCCGTGCTGTGCAGGGGCTGGAGGAAAAGGGCCTGGGAATGCCTTGTGGCCCTGGACCCAGAGGGCGGGGGGTGGGGGAGAGTGGAGGTCAACGCCAAACAGAAGGGAAGGGGCAGGGCAGGGCGTGGGGGGGAGGAGCCAGCGCTCACTGAGCCCCGCTGCGCAACGCCTTGAGTGGGCTTTATTTGGGTCTTAATTTGAACAAGAACCCTGAGGAGACACTTTCGAGGTAATTGGGAAAATTTGAACACAGATTGGGTATTTGATTATGTTAAGGAATACTTGATAATTTTGTTGGTGTGATAATGATATTGTAATCCTGTGAGATAAAGTGCTTATTTTTAAGAGATATATACAGAAGTATTTAGGGGTAAAATGACATGATGTTAAGGATTTGCTTGAAATGTGTCAGGGCAGAGCGATGCCAAAGTGAAGGAAGGATGATGTGAGTGTGGCAAAGTGTTAATTTGGGGAGATAACTTATAGGGGGGTTTGTTATATCATTCTCTACTTCTATGTATGTTTAAAAACTTGCCTAGTTAAAAACTAAAATAAGGAATAGTTAACCTTACTTTCTGTTCAATTTTTTCTGTAAACTTAAAACTGCTCAAAAGAAATAAAGTCTATTAATTAAAAATTTTAAAAAGTTGAGAGAATTGGGGTCTGGGCCAAATCCCATTAGTCCCGTAGCTGATTTGCTGGAATTTAATTGTCTGGCTGCAGTGACCGTGAGACTGGATCTCCTGACCTCTCCCAAAGTCTGAATTTGATCTGCAACAGGCGGGGCTTCGAGCAGTGGCGGCTGGTGGAGCTGACTGGGACTAGGTACAGATGCTCCTTTCTCGAACCAGACACTTGCATGTACAGACGCCCAGAGTAACCCCCGTGTGCATGCACACACCAGCCTTAGGTGGAGCTGAGTCCTGCCCCCAGGGCTCTGACTGGACAAGAGGGGCCTGAGGACTCACCACGTCACCCTTTTCCCCAGCTCTTCCTGGTGGCCCACGTGGACCTTCCTCACCCTAGCAAGGAAGAATGGGAATCCAGGTTAATGGGTCCAGGGGGAGCAGCGCCCCCTTCTCAGCCCTGGGAACTCCAGCCAGGAGGAGGTGTGGCAGGGGGTGAGCAGGAGCAGACCTACCGGTGACCCAACGGCGCCGACAGAGCCCACCATGCCTTTGTACCCACGAGGACCCTGGGGAGAGGAAGCCGGTGCAGGTCAGTCCTGGCTGCATCCCAGAGGCCAGAGGGTTGTCAGGGCAGCTCTTGCAGGGCACCCTCCCAGATTCACTTACCGTCTCTCCTTTAGGTCCCACCATGCCTGGGTAGCCTCTGGCACCCTGGGGACCCTGTCAGGACAGAAGAATGACAGTGATGGCAATTGCCAGGGCCACTTCACAATGCCTTCTCTGCCCCCACCTCCCTGTTCACGATGCCCCTCTGAGTCCCTATGGCATAGAGGGGGCTGAGGCTCAGAGATAGGGAGGGACGCTCCAGAGTCACTCGGGGACAGTGGCAGAACCTGGGCCCCCGCTGAGTCTGCTGACTGACAGCCTTGGTTGCTGTGCCCCAATTTCTGAGAGTCAGCTTTAGGCCCCCCCTCCCCCCACACACACACTGGTTGGGCACAGGTGTTTGTTTTCCAAGTTAGAGGCTGGAGCAGGGGAGCCAGCCCACTAAGGTCTCCTAGGATGAGGAGAGGAGCTGGGGGAAATGCTCCTTACCGGCGGCCCAGGGATGCCTTGCTCTCCAGAAGCACCCACATCTCCTTTGGGACCCTAGAGGGCAGGATTGGGTGATCAGACAGGCAGACAGATGGAGACAAGTATCAGGCAACCAAAGGTACCATCCGTTTCCAATCCCATATGGCAGATGGGGAAATGGAGGCCCAGCAAGGAGAAGGGACCTGCCCAGGAATACACTGATCTGGAACATGGGCCTCCTGCTGCCCGGCTCGGAGCTCTGTCCCCAGAGACCACAGGGGAAGGGGAAGAGAGGAGGAAGGGGAGGCCCAGCAGGGTCCTCCCCACATGCCCCACCCCCCGCGGCCCTTTGCCCTCACACTTACTGTCTTCCCAAGGCGGCCTGGATCTCCGAGAGCCCCGCGTTTCCCAGGATGCCCCTAAAAGAAAAGGAGGAGCTCAGTATGAGGTCCCCACCTGACCACCTGCCCACCCCCCCAAGACTAGGACCAGGAGCTCACCTTCACTCCCTGCAGCCCCTGGGGGCCTTTCACACCGGCTGGGCAGTTGGTTGGACACTGGAAAGAAAATCCCGCAGGGGTCTGTGGTCACGGGCTGGCCTCAGGCCACTGGGGCAGTGCTTCCCCATCTTGCCAGCTCCCAAACCCTCCACCTGGCTGAGCCACTCTGCGCAGCCCCTCCCCATCGCCCACTGACTGTCTCCAGACCCAAGCTATCTCCACCTCCGCCCACCTCCAGCTGCCCCGCCCCTCTCCTGCATTGGCCTCGCCCCAGGACCCCCCCTCACCAGGAAATCCGCGCTGCCTTCCAGGCCCTGGATGGTTCCCGGGCGGCCCTGGAGGAGATGTGTGGGTGTTAAACCTGACCCCAGCCTTCCCCACCCCAGGCTTGCTTCAAGCACTTTCTCTGTCCCTCCTCTGCGCATGTCCACTGCCCTGTGGGAGATCTGAGGAGACTCACGGGTTTCCCAGGGGGGCCGGGGGGGCCTGCTGGTCCCTCTGGTCCAGGATCCCCCTGGAAGTGAGAGAGACCTAAATCATACCCCTGTCCAGCCTCCCCTCCGGGTCACCTCCTGAGATCCGGGCTCTCATGGGAACTCAAGGCCTGATCAGCCAGGGATGGCCCCAGCCCTTGGTCTCCCTGAAAGACCTACCACAGGGCGGACTCAGCAGGAGGGGTGTCTGCCCCAGACCTGGAGGAGCTCCCTGGTGGCCAGAAGCAGGCCCAGGAACTCCTGGAGAGACACCTAGCTTGCAGGCTTGGAGGCAGAGGGCAGGAGGCAGAGTCAGCAGAGGGGTGGCTGGGCTCACCTTGAAGCCTGTGATTCCAATCTCACCAGGGAGGCCCACAGGTCCAGGTGGTCCCTAGGTGCAGAGACGTCACTGGCCACTGTGCCTCAGAGGGTTAGCCCACCCTGGCACAAAGGTAAGGACCGGTGCCCGAGCACCCTTCCCCCTTTTACTTTGCAACCTGCCCCAGAGAGACTGGCAGATTCGGGCTTTAAGGACCAAAGAATCCCAAAGCCAGTGGAGAGGCTGAGTGGGCTGGGCCAGAGGTCTCTGGCAAGTCTGCCCATTCCTGACAGCATCAGTGCATGCTGGCCCCTCCCCCTTATGGCCAGTCCCCTATCATCGTTCCCTGGGAGTCTCAGGGACCCTGCCCCACCCCTGAGGACTTACGGGAGGTCCAGCAAAGCCAGGGCCCTGCAACAGAAGGAAAGAAGATTGGGTCGATGGCCCCAACTTTAAGTCCCCCCTATCCATAAAGCACCATTGAAGCCTTTGCTGGTTATACTCACCGGCAGGCCAGGGGGACCTGGGAGCCCAGGCTGGCCCTGCAAGAGCAATGGGAGAGGTTCAGAGGCTGGGGCTCCTGGGTCCCTGCTCCTCTCTACTGCAGCCCCTCCCAAACTCTGGCTCTAGATTGCTCTTGCAGTCCACTTACCTTGACTCCAGGGGTCCCAACGGGGCCAGGCTCCCCCTTGGCTCCAGTTAGACCCTGGGGAAGGAGGAAGGTAGATCAGTGAGGGGCAAACCTGCTCCCAGACCCATGGGGCAGGGCAGATACAGGGGTCTCTCCTGGGTGGGCCCCGACTGCTTTTCACCTACTCCTTCAGGGCCGAGGAGCCTCAACACCTCACTTTCCTTTCCCCAGTTCCCACAGTTACTCTGGGAGGCAGGCAGGCAGAAGGATTATCTCCTTTTGAAAGATGAGAAACCAACACTGAAAGGTTGATTAGCCCAGGCTCATGCCTCTCAGGTTAGGGGTCTAGAAGACTTAGACATTATTTCCTTGGTGTCTGCCCCTTGGCAACGTTTCCAGAGCCCTAGTTTTCCCCCCTGCAAAATGGAGGGGAAATAATAACCATGCTTAGCTCTCCGGGTGAATGTGTGAGGACTGATGAGCAAGGCAATGTGCTTTGTGATCTTTGCGGGGTGTGGATGAGTTGGAGGGGTCCCAGGGGCTGGGCGCAGCTCTGGTGGGCACCTCTTGAGCCAGCAGGGCAAAGGCAACTCACCGGGACCTCTTCCTCCTCCCCCCACCTTTTGGTGACTGGCGCATGTGTATTTCCCAGCCCAATGACTGTCCCAATGGCCCTGGCTGTGTCCAGGAGCCTGTGACCTCAGGGCCCCTGGGAACTCTAGGATCAGCCCAATCATGTTCCTCTCCTGAGCTGCACCTGGGCTTCGAGGGGGTGGGGTGGGGAGGGGAAGAGAGGAGGAGATCACGGGTGTGCAGGACAGCTCTGCCCACAGTATTCAGTGTGACACTTGGAGGCCAGAAATGTGACAGTGAGTCCTGGCTGCTGCAGACAAACTGACCCCATCTCTGGACCCCATCTGCCCATGATTCATGCTCCTGGCAGTGGAGGTCCCGTAAGATCGCAAGGCACGTGCAGGGAAAGGGGGCTCACAGCTGCAGCCTCCTCCTGCTGCTACACTCTGAACAAAAGATCAGGGAAGATGCCCGAGTCAGGCTACTCACATCGATCCCAGGTTTCCCGTCCGGCCCGTCTGGCCCTGGTTTGCCAGGCTCTCCCTTAGGTCCCTTGAAAACAGAGGTGGAGCCAATATTAGCAGAAGGAGGGCAAGAACTGGAAGAGTCAAAGGCCAAAGAGGAAACAGCACTCACCGGAGGGCCAGCTTTCCCAGGGGGCCCCTTGTCACCCTGCAAGACACAAGTGGGTGAGAGCACATGCTGGCTCATGTACCCCAAGCCAGCACACGCAGGCCCTGGCCAAACAGTCCCACATGCCTGTCTCCTCAATCTCTTCTCCTCTGTCCTGGGTTCCCTCAGCCATGCACTTTTAGAAAAATAGCTCCATTTCCCTCAGAAACAAAAAATCATAGGTCGATTGAGATCGATCCCAGCCAGGCAGGCGAGGGTGATGTCCACGTAGTTTTTGACCCGCCAGTGAGGGTAAGGTGCTGGTTATGAGACTGCAGATGAGGGTCTGAGCTCCCAGTTACTTTGGAGAGCTGGTGCCTCTTGGATTTGGGCAAGTGTGAGAAGAAACTTTTATTTTATTTTTTAAAAATATTTTATTTATTTATTTTTAGAGAGAGGGGAAGAGAGGGAGAGAGAGAGGGAGAGAAACAGTGATGTGTGGTTGCTTCTCACATGCCCCCAACTGAGGACCCCACCTGCAACCCAGGCATGTGCCCAAACTGGGAATAGAATTGGTGGCCCTTTGGTTCGCAGGCTGGCGCTCAATCCACTGAGCCGCACCAGCCAGAGCAGAAGGAACTTTTAGAAAAATATGAAGGGGAGGTGAGTGAAGTAGGCAGCGGCTGTCCTCTGGATTGGCACAGGAAAACGAGAAACTGCAGGGTAAGGGGGTCTGTGAAGGGGACAGATTCAAACTTCCCAAGGCAGGAAGGGCCTCCTTTCAGTGGTGACAAAGGCCCCTTGGTGGAGGACAGGCAAAGCCTGGAGTCAGATTCAGCCCCAGAGAGGCCTCCAGGCATCTCAGAGCCTGCGGCAGCCAGGGAGCTGGCAGGAACCCAGGGCCCTGTGTTTGGGGTGGGGGCACCGGGCTGAATAGAAGTCTGTCCAGATGGATAAACATGGAGTTGACCTCCTGGGGGAGCTTCCTGAATGAGGTATTTAACTCTCACCATGCTAGGGAGATCGGGGAACAAGCCCAGATGGTTCTAAATCAGGGAAAAATGCAAAAGGAAGAGACAGGAGTCTGGCCCCTGCTGGTCAGCGGTCTGGCCAAGGCTCCCAAACTACCCTGAAGAAGCATCCAGACGTGCCAGTGGGCAGGGCGAGGAGTTAAGGCGTCTCCCACCTTAAACATAAGGGAAAGGTGGGGAAGGGGATAAGGAATAGCTGTGAGCTCTGGTGGGTAGACAGCACAGCAGCTCCTTGTCTGTGGGGAGCTATAATCCGCTCTGCATCTCCCGCCTGGTTTGGGGGTTTTACTGAACAAATGGGCTCCTTGTGGTGCGGGCCGGCGCCGCCTGCTGGCAACCTGGGGCACTGCATCTCCAGGAACCCACCCACCCTATCCCTGCCCCCAACGCTCACAAAGTTCCCCTTTGTCCGCAACCTTCCTCCCGCTTCCGTCCCAGGTTAGAGACTCACGTCGATGCCGTCGGATCCAGGCACTCCCGGCGGCCCCGGGGGGCCCGGAGGGCCCCGCTCTCCTGGTGGACCTCTCTGAAAACACACAGAGAGTGTGCAGCCTTCAGACAGTGCAGGGAGCTGGGCATGCCGGGGGCAGCAAACTAGCATTTATTGAGAACCTACGGTATACCAGGTGTTGTGTACCATTGCATATAGTATCTTACTGAATGCTCAGAGCTGTGAGGCGGACACGATCTCGAGCGCAGTTTGCAGTTATGGAAACAGGCCAACAGAGATTACGAAAGATCACAGACTAAGTGGTGGGGCCAGGATTCCACTGTACCACGCTGCCCTCGCGATGTCGTGGTGAGGAATAGATGGAGATGCTGATGGCTCAAATAAGTCACAAATAATACAATGCAGGGTTGCTCGTATTATTATTTTCAGATGTTCAACAAGCATGGATAGTGAGTATGTACCCTCTCCACTCCCCCTGGTGAAGGTAAAACCCGAAGGGAAAGGAGGGGCGGCGTAGAGAACAGAAGCCGATTCTCTCCTCCCACTCACAGCAGCCCTCTACTATATCGCTACTCCATCTCCCTGGGGTGACCTTTTATTGGGGGGGGGTGGGAGCAGCCGGCCCCGACGCTGGCAGGGACACCGCCCGTGCCAGGGCCCGCGCCCTCCTTACTTAGGCTGGAGCCCCTCATGAGAGCTGCAAACCGCACGGGGCACTAGACGGCGCCCGGGCCCTGCCCCTCCGCGCCCGTGTCCCGTTAGACCCGCCGCCCCAGATGCCCTTGGAAGTGACACGCGGGCGCGCGAGCCCCGCGGAGAGGCAGTCTCGCACGGAGAGCGGCGTCTGGCTGGAGCCGGCGCCCCCTGGGAGGCGGCGGGGGCGGAGGCTGCCGAGCCCCGTGAATGGGCACCATTGTCTCCCACGCCACCTGGGTTCGCTGCGTTGCCAGGAGCCAGCGCCAGCTCCTGCTCCACGATGCTCTCCCTGGCAGGGTCGAGCATCTCGGGACAAGGTCCCTCTGGCTCCCTGGCTCATCCACAGGGTGCCGGGATGCACCCTGTATGTGCACCTACCGAGGGGACTTGCGTCTCGGGACTGTTGAAAGCGACCCCTCGGGTTAGGGAGGGTCATGGGGAGTTGGGGACAGGCAAAGCCCTTCATCGTCAAACTCCTGGCCTGTGTTCTAGGCCCGGGACCCCAGACCCCGCTCCCCAGACTCCGGCGCGAGAGTGGCCCTGGGACTTACGATCTGAGCTAGGGCGAGCGCGAGCACTTGGAGCAGGACGAGGAGGCTGCGGGGGGCGGCCGCGGCGGCCATGGCGGCGGCGGGTCGGAGGAGGAAGGGGGCTCGGGTCCACGCGCGCACAGATGGCTGAGGCTCCGCGCGCGGCACTGGCTGCTCTCCGACGCAGCGGGCCCGGCCCCCGGAATATGCGGCGGGGCGGGGCTGGGGGCCCGCAGGGTCTGTCACCTGAGAGGACCCGCGGAGGGAAGCCGATGCCCTCCGCCCAGCTCCGCCCCGCTCCGTCCAGCAGTCAGCGCCCACCCTTCGTCCTCGCCCGGGACTTCCCGGAGGCCCCTGCCCTGCATTCAGGGGAGCGGCGCAGGGCAGGACGGAGGCCACGGGTCTGTTTCTGTGTGTGGAGGCAGAGGGCCGTCAAGGTCCCCCCTCCAGCCTGACCTCCGGGGCCCACCACCTTCTCCTCGACCCGCAGCCCGATCCCTTACTCCACGTCCCCAGCCACTTCTCGCTGCGAGCCGGGTCAGCCCTCTCTCCAGGGGGAGCGGACTCCAGAACCTCTCAGCAGGCCCTGCCCAGCCCCCTCCCACCTGGCTCCTCTCCACACACAAACAAGCAGTCCCCTTTCGTATCAAAACATCCCGAAGCCCTTCCCAGATCAGCCACCCTGTGAACACCCCATCCGCCCTCTGGTTCTCGGCTCTTTGTCAGAGTTGTCTGCCACCCGCCTCCAAACGCCCTCCTCTGCCTCACCTCCCCGCTTCTGCCTCGGCTGGGAGACCCGTCTCCCGGAGGTCCCCAGCGAAGCTCATCCCTTCTTCAGTGGTCCAGACAGGCTGTTGGCACCTGGGGCAGCCCTTGGCCATTCTGACCTGGAAGTCTTCCCTGTCCAGGTTTCCAGCACGTGCCCCTCTTCTATTGCTTTTTCTTCTCTGCAGCTTCCTTAAGCACGGAGTCTCCAGAATTGAGCCTTTCCACTCATTAGGAGTGATCTCCTTCCTCCATGTTCGTGGAAACAACCACCGCCTTATATACCAGAGTTTCCAAGACCCACATGTCCAGCATAGCCTCTCTCCTGAATCCCTGACCTTCCCTGCCAGTCACTTAAGCAATATTGGTAAAGTGCTTAGGAATCTGACTCTGTTACTAACTGTAAGTATAACCACAGGGCACCTAAAACTGTTTCAAGTCTCAGTTTCCTCATCTGTAACAGGGAATAATAAGAGTTCCTATCTTACAGGGTTTTTGTGAAGATTGAATAAGATGATGCATGTGAAATGTATAACCTAGCGCCAGCACACAGTAGGTGCTTGATACATCTTAGCTTTCCTTATGATTTATTGACGATCCCCTGTTTCCCGGGTCTGCACTCAACGTGCAGACTAGCCAAAACAGTTGAAGAGACTACGCTCTGGAACCTAGAGAAGTCCCAGCTCCCGGGAGCATGCTGGCAAAGGTCCCTGGGCTTTGAAGGGGGTTCCTGGAGCTGAGTTGGGGAAAATGGGCTTGAGAGGATTTCACTGGTCTGCCTTACAAAGTTCAGAAGAATTTGTAGTTAGTGGGAAGTACGATGAAGGGAGGAGGAAGGGGAGGGGAGAGAGGGATGATGGGCATTGCCTGGGGAGGGTGGGGCAACGTGTGTAAAGGATTTCTAAGAAATAGGATGTCCAAAGCTGTTGGTTTTATGTTGTTCATTTCTTCGTCACTTGTGGGCCAGACCCACAAAGGCCTTGTGTAGGTTTGCTTTTTTGTGTGGAACTATGGAAAGGGAGTGAGTGTCACTTCCGGACAGCCCATGGTAGCATGTTGTTGTCCACTGCAGCGTAGCCAATCGCCTGAAAACTTAGCAGCTCAGGACAACAATTTCTTGGATCAGGAATTCAGGAATGGCTCTGAGGTTAGTTCTGACTCTGGGGTCTGTTAGGAGGGTGTAGGCCGATGGTGGCTGGGGTTGGCACCATCTAGAGGCCTTCCTCACTCACATGTCTGGTGCCTGTACCGGGAAGCCTCGGATAGCTGAGGCTGGAACAGCTGGCATTTCCTGGGCAGCCCTCTCCTTTACCTCTTTGTGGGTTTTCTACAGGGTCTCATCAGCATGGTAGCCAAACTCCTCACACAGCAGCTCAGAGAGAGAGGGGGAACTCCAGACAGGAACAGAATTGCCTCTTTGGATCTAGCCTCAGAAGTCACACAGCATCAGTGTCACCACTTTCTTTCCATACAGGGTACTACAAAAGTCCGCTGAGGCTCAAATGGCAGGAACAGAGACCTCACCTCTTGATGGACAAGCATCAATATCGTATTTCAAGAAGAGCTGGGAGGATGGGATACATACTGGTGCAACCATCTTTGGAAAATACAAACTACCCAACTTGGGCTTATAACCTTAATCAATTCAGTGGAAGCTGAAGCTCAAAGCTGGAGCTGACTAAGAGAAGTCTTAGGGAAGGCGTTGAGCTCTAGTGGACTAGAGTTTCCAGCCAATTGCATACAGCTTTTTTTCTCTTCTTTTTGCATTCAGCTCTTAAGGAGCAGGGAGGCCAGAATAGACTCATCTTTTCACATTTCTGGATAGGAAGACTCAATGTTGTGAAGATATGAAATTAACGTATAAACTCCACACAATCCCAATCGAAATCAATGCCGTCTTCTTGAAACTTGACAAACTCATTCTAAAGAGATTCTAGGAGAAAGGCAGCATGAAAATAGCCAAGAAATCTTGAAAAAAAAAGAGAAAAATCTTTCCCTACCAGGGATCAAGATATACTACAAAGCGAGTGATTCAAATAGTGTTTTACCAGCCCAGGAACTGAAAGAGAGAGAGAGAGGGAGACAGAGACAGAGAGAGAGAGAGAGGGAGGGGAGGGGAGGGGAGGGGAGGGGAGGGGAGAAGAAGAAGAAGCAGAAGAAAGACACACACATTTATCACATACACTTAATCTATGATAAAAGTCTATATATTTAGTTTATGATAAAGCTTAAATTTAGGATAAATAAGGAAAGGGTAGACCAGTTAATGAATGTTGAGGCAACTGTATATATACTCAGAAAAAAATTCAAGTTATATTTCTACAACAACATACAAAAATTACATTTTTGGACAAATGTATTAAGGACCTAAATGTAAAAATAACAAACTATGGACATCTAAAGAAAAAATTTTTAATAATTTTGTGTTAAGGAAAATTTTCCTGAGCAATACACGAAATCATGAAAAGATGTTTAAATTTGCCTTCATAACACTTATAAAATGTCTTTATATAAAAATGCATAGATAAAATTAAAAGACAGAAAGGACATATTCAAAATACATATTACCAGACAAAGAATTAATATGGGTAACATACAAAGAGCTTTTATAAGTCAATAAGACAAGTTCTATCAAACATTTTAAGGATTATCTAACTTGAATCTTCTACAAAGTTTTAAAAAATATATTTCATTGATTATGCTATTACAATTGTCCCATTTCCCTCCTTTATTCCCCTCCGCCCTGCACACACCCTCCCACCTGCATTCCCCCCTTTAGTTCATGTCCATGGGTCATACATATAAATTCTTTGGCTTCTTCATTTTCTACACTATTCTTAGCCTCCCCCTGTCTATTTTTTACCTACCATTTATGCTACTTATTTTCTGTACCTTTTACCCCTCCCTCCTCCTTCCACTTCCCCGCTGATAACCCTCCATGTGATCTCCATTTCTGTAGTTCTGTTCCTGTTCTAGTGGTTTGTTTAGTTCATTTCTGTTTATGTTTTTGTTTTAGGTTTGATTATTAATAACTGTGAGTTTGTTGCCATTTTACTGTTCATATTTTTTATCTTCTTTTTCTTACATAAGTCCCTTTAACATTTCATCTAATAAGGGCTTGCCAATGATGAACTCCTTTAACTTGACCTTATCTGGGAAGCACTTTATCTGCCCTTCCATTCTAAATGATAGCTTTGCTGGACAAAGTAATCTTGGATGTAGGTTGTTGCCTTTCATGACTTGGAATACTTCTTTCCAGCTCCTTCTTGCCTGCAAGGTTTCTTTGAGAAATCAGCTGACAGTCTATGGGAACTCCTTTGTAGGTGACTGTCTCCTTTTCTCTTGCTGCTTTTAAGATTCTCTCCTTCATTTTAATCTTGGCTATGTCATTATGATGTGCCTTGGTGTGTTCCTCCTTGGGTCCACCTTCTTTGGGACTCTCTGAGCTTCCTGGACTTCCTGGCTGTCTATTTCCTTTGCCAGATTGGGGAAGTTCTCCTTTATTATGTTTTCAAATAAGTTTTCAATTTCTTGCTCTTCATGTTCTCCTCTGGCACCCCTATGATTCACATGTTGGAACATTAAAACCTCCTGGAGATTCCTCAGCCTCTCCTCATTTTTCTGAATTCTTGTTTCTTCATTCTGTTCTGGTTGAATGTTTCTTTCTTCCTTCTGGTCCAAACTGTCAATTTGAGTTGTGGTTTCCTTCCCATCACTATTGGTTTCCTGTACATTTTCCTTTATTTCACTTAGCATAGCCTTCATTTTTTCCTCTAATTTGCAATCATATTTAACCAATTCTGTGAGCATCCTGATAACCAGTGTTTTGAACTGTGCATCTGATAGGTTGGCTATCTCTTTGTTGCTTAATTGTATTTTTTCTGGAGCTTTGATTTGTTCTTTCATTTGGACCACTTTTTTTTTTCCTTTCATAGTAAGGGGTGGAGCTTTAGGTGTTTACCAGGGTGGGGCAACACACTTTGCTGTGTTGTGACGCTGTATGTGGGGGAGGGGTCAGAGAGGGAACAGTGCTGCTTGCTCAGCTCTCACTGGCTTTCAGTCACTTCCCCTTCTGCTGTTGATTCCTGGGTGAGTGGGCTTATGTACATTCTAGGATCCTGTGGGTCTCTCAAACAAACTCTCCTGTGAGGTTGTGAGTCTGGGAGTCTCTCCCGCTGCTGCCTCAACCCCCACCGGTGTTTTCAATCAGAGGTTTGAGGCTTTATTTCCCCACGCTGGGACCCTGGGTTGTGTGGTCTGTCTCGCTCCCCAGTTGTTTCTCCTGGTTTATCTGCACATGAATGTGGGACCACCCTAATCTGCCAGCCGCCACCTTGCTGTGAGTCCTCTCTGCCCAGCTGCCCATCTCCTAGAGGTCTGGATGAATGTGTCTTCTTTAACTCCTTGGTTGTCGGACTTCCATACAGTTCAATTTTCTGTCAGTTCTGATTGTTTTTGTTTTTAAATTGTTGTTGTTCTTTTTGTTGTGCAAGGAGGCACAGTGTGTCTACCTATGCCTCCATCTTGGCCAGAGGTCTGAATCTTCTATAAAGTTTTTAGAAAATAAAAATATAAAGAGCTCATTTTATGGGGCTAATATAACCTTGACATCCAAACCAGTGATGTGCTGTAAGAGAAAGACATTTTAGAGGCCAATCTGTCCTGTGAACACAGATGGAAAAATTCTATTTGAAATATTAGCAGATTGCCTTGGCTTGTGTGGCTCAGTCAGTTGAAGCATCATCCTGTAAATCAAAAGGTCTGAAAGGTTGTGGGTTTGATTCTCGGTGAAGGCACACACCTAGGCTGTAGGTTTGGTCCCCTGTCAGGGCTCCTGTGAGACGTAATCAATTGATTGATGTTTTTCTCTCTCATTGATGTTTCTTTCCCCCTCTGTCTCCCTCCCTTCCCCTCTCTCTAAAATCAATAGTCATGTTCTCGAGTGAGGATAAAAAAAATTAGCAGATTGAATATAGCAACCTTTTAAAAGATATACATCATGACCAAGTTGGTTTTATACCAGGAAAGTAGGAAGTTTTAAAATTAGAAAATATGTTACTGTAATTCATTACTAAAGAAGTTTAAGATTATCTCCAAGATGCAAAAAAAACAAACAAAAACTCAAATGTTTGCTCTTGCTGTTACACCTACCAGAGTCATTTCCTCTGAAGGAACAAGCCCGAAAATGTGGGCCCAGGAAGCCAGGTCCTGGACGGTAGGAGGAGATTGGTGCCACACCCCACCAGCCCCGTCTCTCCTGGGGGACTCACACAGCCTGGAAGTGCCCTCTGTTCAGACAAAAAATAGGGAGAAGAGAAATGTCCCTGCTGTTTCCCTTTCATCCACATTAACTCAAGATTTATATTCTTTATTTCAATAAAATTTTAAATCTTAATCATAGAGATATTTCATGGTTAAGCAGAGATGGAGTCTGAGTGATTTCATCTCTATCTTCCCAAACAGCAGGTTTCCACAGGTTTGAGTGAGCACATCACATGTCGTTGAATTGACGCCCAGTGTACCCTGGATCTGTGGGCCGACACTGCCTTGGGGCCCCCCTACCATGCCCTCTCTCTCAGGGGGCAGGTTCTCAGGTTTTAGTTTAGAGTGACGAACCCAGTGCTCTTACATTTATGTGTCAGGCTTGTGGTGTGAGAAAATAATTAATAATGGGCATCCTTATAAAAAGAGCAGCTATGGACTACTAATTTGTTAATAATAATGTTGATCATTTATGTATTATTACAATTATATTTATAGTAATACTGAGCACTTGCAATGTGACAGATACTGTACTCGTGTGTTATAAGCACTTGAAGTCCTCACAACTGCTCAGTGATGCAGGGCCTGTGATCAACTCCATTTTATAGACAAGAAATCAGAGTCTCAGAGGAATGAAATGATTTCCCCAAGGATCCGAAGCTGTGTCTCCACTGTTTCTGGCTCACGGTAGGTACCAGTAACATGCACTTCTTCCCTTTCCCTCTAAGACCACAGCATGAGGTTGTGCAGTTTGGGCTCTGCACGGAAATGGATGGCAGGGAGGAGTAGGGCTGAAATCCAGTCGCTGCTGCCAGCTTGCTACAGCTGTTGTTTTGTTGGTCCTATCCCTTTTAGGGAAGAATTCTTAAAATCTTGTTTGACTTGAGGGCTGGGCCACTCCAGCACACAATCCTCAGACCTCTATTCTCTAATCTTCCAATCTCCTTCCTGACCCTTTCTCCTCAGCTCTGATAGGAAGGAGGCGTGGGCTTAGCAGGTACGTAGAGAAGGCATCCCACCTGTCTCCTCGGTAGCCCGCGGTGTTCTTGGTTCCTCTGACACGCCCCCTCCCGCTCAGCAGTAAATCAGGCTCTCTGGGACTCTGGCGTCACCTAGTGGTCCCCTTCTGCAGCACATCATGCTGACAAGTGGAAGAAAAGCCCTTTTCTTATGGAGTGAGAGATGAAATGGGGAGAGAAGACAAAAAGCTCTGTGGAAACTAAACAAGGGAGAGATCGTGGCTTCTGGAGAATCAGAGTTTACAATTTGTATTCAGCTATACTTGGGTCCTGATTCTACCACATACTAATTGTCCCTTCAAGTGCCCAGCAAGCTTACTTAGAATGTTTTAGGTAGGTCCCTAGGCAAGTCCCTTCAAGTGCCCAGCAAGCTTACTTAGAATGTTTTAGGTAGAAGGAACATTGTAAGCAAAGGCAGGGAACAGGGAAAATGTTCAGAGTGCAGGGTAAGTGACATACTCCCTCTTCCCTGCTGAGAAGAGGGTCAGTCCCTTGGAGCTGGGTGGCAGAGCACAGATTTCTTCTTAATCATAGCACAACGAGAGGAGCCGGAACCCCTTCTTGGAATCAGATGCCCATTCTAGGCTGAGGCCCAGTCCTAAGCAGGTGCACCTACCTGGGCTCTGCCCTCACATGCCTGGGCAGGAAAGCCAACCACTCTGCTTTCTTACCAAGCTGGAGATGAGCTCCTCCAAACTCCTTGGAACTGCCCAGTCCTGATCTTGGTTCCATCTGATCCCCTATTTGTCCCATCTGATTCTTCCTCACTTCCGATGCAACATTGATAAACTGCGATGTGCTGGCTTCCACGAGATGTATTGTACTGCTCCCCCCCCCCCCGCCCATCTCTAGCTGTTCCATCTCATGATCCTTTGTGGGTTTCTTTTCTCTGCACACGTTTACCACTCTGAAGGGGCCTGTCCGGTCCTTACCTCTTCACTACCCATGTTCTTCCTGGGCCGTCTAACCTGCGCCGCTGACTTTGACTATCATCTAGATGTTTTCCCCAGAACCTCAGACCCACTTATCTAACTGCCTCTGGGATGTTCCAAGACCCCATACACTTGATATGTCCAAAATGAAATTACTGCTTGCCCCCAAACCTGTTCTTCTTCCTGTGTTGATTATATAGCCAATGGGCCCACCCTCTGCCCTATTGCTTAAGCCAAAAATATGGGTGTCAGCCTTGACTCTTCCCTCTCTCCTCCCCTGGAAGTATTATCACCACGTTCCAGTCATGATGCCTCATATATGTTTATCTAATCCACCCACCTCTCTCCATCCCAGCTGTGACTCTGTTCCTCTTTTGCTTGGATTATTGTAACTGCCTCTGATTTTGACTCTGTCTCAGTTTCACTCCTTGTTTGCCTCCTGTGTTCCTTCCTGGAGGTTCTAAAGGAGAGCTTATTTCCTTGTCTTTTCCACCTTCTAGAGGCTTCCCACTTTTCTTGGTTCATGACCCGCTTTCTCCATCTTCAGAGCCAGAAAAGCTAGGTCTCTGACCCTTCTTCCACAGTCACACCTCCCTCTGCTTCTGTCTTCTGTGTTCCTCTTCCATTTATTTATTTTTTTAGGCACAGGGTAAGAGAGGGAGAAAAGAGGGAGAGAAATGTTAATGTGTGGTTCTCTCACACGCCCCCTACTGGGGACCTGGCCTGCAACCCAGGCAGGTGCCTTGACTGGTAATCAAACCATCCACTGAGCCACACCAGCCAGGGCTGTTCTCTCTCTTTTTTTAAAATCCTCACGGATGATATGTTTATTGATATGTTTACTGATTTGAGAGAGAGGAAGTGGGGAGAGAGAGAAAAAGAGAGAGAGAGAAACACTGATATGAGAGAGAAACATTGGTTGACTGCCTCCCCTACACACCCCGACCTGGGATGAACATGCAACCTAGGCATGTGCCCTGATGGTGAATCAAACCCACAGCCTTTTGGGTGTATGGGATGATGCTCCAACCAACTGAGCCACTCTGCCAGGGCTGTTCTGTGAACTCTCACTGAAGGATTTGCTGGAGGATTGTGGCAGAGGCGTCCCAGGTGGCGATGATCACGCCAGTGGGAGTGCTGTGGGCTGTGGACAGCGATGGCAGGAGTGAGAGCACTGGGGGGCCAGACCTGTGCCGCGCTCTTGGCCGTGGTGGTTTCAGCTGACTCCCACTTTAGAAGGCAACACTTGTAGCCACAACTGTCCCAGCCCAGGTCAGTCCCATAGATGGAAAGGAGACGTCTCAGGTCTGAAGGTTAACATATTTGCTTTATTTTTTATTGTCATTTGTAAAAACAATAGAGAAATAGCATTCAAACTCCCACTTCTTTAAAATCTTTCTCTCTCTCATACATATACACACAATTTGCTTTTCTTCAACATATCAACATATCCTGGATTTCTTTTGTAATCAGTACATAAAGATTCCCCTCTTTCTTTTTAATACCTGCATCTATTGTGTATTACAACAAAGCGTTAAAACCACATCTTACAAATGAGGGGCAGTGGCACTATTTCCATTTTTTTTTTTTTCCAGCTCCCAATAGATGTTCTCTGATCTGAACCTGAGCAGCAATCCCTCCCCACCAAACTCAAGTTTGTTTTGCTCAGCTTGTCCCCTCACTCTGCCACTATCTTGCCTTCTAGATAAGTTCTTTTGTTTCCCAGGCTTTGTGATTCAGAGTCAGGAACAGGCAGAGAATTCAGCAGCGGGAGGCGAGAGGCAAGGGGGAAGGGAACGGAAGGTTGAGAGCCTCGTGTTCGGAGGTGAGGCCGGGGAGAGGTCAGCTGAGCAGGAGAGACGTGCGGCGCAGCTCCGGAAAATCTTATCGCTCTCTGAGAGACAAAATTGGAATTCCAGTCTCCCGGCGCTGACGTCCTTGAATGGGACCGCGTGCAGAGACTGGGCTGTCTGTAGTCTCAGGATATGTTAGGGCTACACAAAGATCCAGGGCGAAGTTCACGGAATATGCTCCTTCAGGTACTTCTGCTCTTACCTGTGCAGATCCATCCCCGGAAGAGGAGTTGCATGGTCCAGCAGCATGCACATTTACATACCGCCCCCCCCCACCCCAATGCCTCCAGACACTTTCCAAAAAGTTTGTCACCAACGTACACTCCCACTACAGTTTATGAGTTTGGCTGTTGTTCGGCACCCTCACCATTACCAGAATCTTATCTGTCTTGTATGTGTTTGCTGCTGTGGTGGGCAAAAACAGGCAGCAGCCGAGTAATCTGTTTTCCTTTCACTGTGAGGGAGGTTGCACAAGACGTTCTGATCCAGTTGGCATCTTCACTCTGTGTTTATGAGTACACATGTTTTCATTAGTCACACCAAGGGTTTTACAGACCTAATAATGCCTTCAGCGCCTCTCGAGTTCCCTCCAGTGAGTCGCCCAAAGCTGTACCACAGGCGGCAGAACTAGGTTTGGAAATCAGCCCTCCCGAATCCCAGTCCCACCCCACGTCCACTAGGCCGAGCTCACCCACCGCGGCAGGACACCGCTGGGTGAGGACGCAAAGCCCCAGCTTACAAACACGCTCTTATTTCACCGGCTTCTTTTTCCGGTTCTGCCTTTCCTGTCAAACCCCTCCGAGAGAACGTCTTGCTCCGAAGTGGGGCACGACTTCGACACCCCACTGTTTGTTTGTTCTGTAGAAGTTGTTTGTGGGCTCTCAGCACAGACTGCTGCAGCGCAAGTGATGTTTGGGCCGCAACCTGTGGATGCGCGGGAACGCGCTGGATGTTCCCCTTGAGTGGGTGGAGCAGGCCCTTAATTTGGTGCCCACGCAAGCCGTTGTTGTGGTTGTTGTTGTTGTTGTTCTTCTTCTTCTTCCTCCTCCTCCTTTTTTCTTTCTTCTTCTTTATAAAGATTTTATTTATTTATTTTTAGAGGCAGGGAAAGGAAGGAGAGAGGGAAACATCAGTGTATGGTTGCCTCTCGCGCGCACCCTACTGGGAACCTGGCCCACAACCCAGTAAGCTAGTGTTAAGTATTCAAAATTTATTTTGCAGAGAGGATGAATCCTGTATAAGAGAAGGTTAGAGAGGGAGGCCTGCTGGGGACGGAGTTTGTTTCTCCTTCCTCATCCTCGGCGATTCCGTTCTGGACCCACACATGCAATACAAAAGCTCTGCTGTTAGCTGGACTCGCTCATCCTCTTCGGAAGTGAGTGTGTCACCGCCGTCAGCAGTTGCCAGGGCGAACCCTGGGAAGTCTCAAACCCTCCACTCCCACTCAGCAGTCACACACGGTGTTCTGCAGAGGGTTATGTGTATATCTATTCCTCTCTCTCTCTCTCTTTCTCTCTCTCTCTGTGTGTATATATATATGTTTATGTGTTATGTTTTATTTACACTTTGTGTATTATGTTACCAGTGTTTCCTCTTAGACTCGCGGTCTGACCGTGCGGTGCTGCCCAAGAGAAGAGGAGGGATGAAGCTGGGGCGAGGTGTAGAGAGTAAGCCGAGCTCTTCCAGAAAGGAGGAACAGCAAGGGGAGGCCCAGGGCGTGGGAGCATCTTGACTCTTAGAAGAGCTAAAATGGCATCTCGTTGGAAGGGAATGTGGGGAAAGTCTGGTGTCAGAGTTTGTTTTCCTCTCTTCTACATTGCATTAGAAAAGTAGTCTACAGACCTGGCATTTCCATGACAGGTCAAATCATTTTTGTAACTGTATCTATGGTGTCCACCAGAACACGCATCCAGGAGCGAGGTGATGAGGTCAGCGCGGTCGGTCTCCCTCCCACACCCTGCTCTCTACACGCACATATAACTCCACCCATCTCTATGTTTGCGGAGTGTGAATTCTGTGAAGAAAACTACTGCACTTAATTCTTTGTGAGTTGACTGGATTACTTCCTTTGTATACTGCTAGAATGGGAGCTCAAGTTCTGTTTTTACTTTTATTTTTAAATTTATTTTTTATTGTTTGATTCAGTCTGTTTTTTTCCCATGACCATTTAGTTTCCTTATATCCCCTCCCCACAAGGTCTGATTTTTAAAGAGGCATTTAATATACTGCTGGTATCACGATTTTAAAATCTGTTCCAACACAATAGGTGAAACAGATTTTATTATTTTATTCATTTGTTTTGTGAGAACAATTTTTTTCATGTGTTTATTGATCATTTTGTTGTTCCTTCATTAAAGTGCCCAGTCATATCATTTACCCTATTCTTATATTGGGATGTTTAACTCATTAAATTTCCCTGCAATTGCATTTCTGTGAATTTTTCTGAGATTGCTATTTTTGCCGTTTGTTGTGTTGCTATGTTACTTAATCTCTGAGGTTTTGTGACTTGAGTGATAAACTGGGGTCAGAAGTAGACCTGGTGTTTGTAGCTAATATAAGTGTGAGGACCCTTGTTAAACACCTACGATGTACCAGATACCTATTATATATCGTTCCTAATTTTTATAACCACCCTTCCAGCCCCATGTTGCGGATGAAGATGCTGAGGCACACAGAGGTTACGTATCTTGTTTGAGGTCATGCAGAGTAAGTGGAGAGCTCTTTTTCTAATCCTCACGACAAGCTGTACGGTGTTATTTTCTCTGCAACCCAAGCGCCAGTGTTCCACAGGTCACTTACAGAAGCATGTTGTCCAGTGGGGGATCTCATAGTCAGCTGCTGAAAATGGGAGGGCTGGTGAGTCAGATAGAAGGCAAGGCTTGTCTCTCAGAGGCTGTGGAGAGTGAATCCCCTGCCAGTGAGGAGAAGCCAGTGAGGAGAAGCCAGTGTGTGGTCCTGGGATTCCAGTCTCTGGAAGCTGTGTGTGGGTGGAGCTGCTGCCCCGCTGGGTGCTCTGAATTGACTGAACAGGCTCCCTAATGAAGCCCACAGCTATACATTTCCAGTACTGGAGAGCGGGCCAGGCGAGCCTGCGGGGGAGTCACTGCTTTTTCCAGCCATTATCTACACCAGCAGTGAATAGGGTGCGCAAGCAGAACCACTGTGCCTCAGGGTCCACTAGCGTACAGATCGGACCAGACCCAGCGCGCTATGTTGGAGGCAGCAAAGATGCAGAGGGTGTGTGCAAACCGGAGGTCCCTAGCCTAAGAGACTGTCAGAGAATGACTAGAAGAGGTCCACTTATCAGCAAGGGCTTTAAGAACAGGGGAAAGTGGAGTCAATAAAATCAATAGGTGGAAAAGAAAAAAAGAACAGAAGTGAGTGAGCTGGCAAGTATGGACAACATACATGTTTTCTGGTGAGAGACAAAACCAAGAGGCAGGCTGCAGTATTGGTACAAAGCTGAATTTGTGGGGCCCTTTGAAACTGGGCCACTTCCTCGTCAGGCACTCGTGTTACACATTTGGGTAAGTAAGTAGGTCCCTACTCTGGATTAATTGAGGGTGCAACAAAGTGACTCGGGGTCTGTTGAGTCTGCCTGGGTGAATATTTCAAGCGTGTGGTACCTTAGGGGCTAAGAGCCTCAAGGGGTTCTTAAACTCAGGAATTAATTGGAAAGAACTGACGTAACATCATGGGTCAGTGGGTTTCGTCATGTAGAGAACATTTCTGTATCTTCTTCTAAAACAAAGTTTTTAAACATTTTGTTGTTTCTTGTGATTTTTTTGTAAAGTAATTTCTGTTCAAGTTAAGACAAAAACAGTGATAATATTTTGCTCCACTTTGCTTGCTCACTCATTACAAATGATTGAAGTCAAGCCTCTGGAGTTGAGACTTCTGAAGATTCAAGACTGGGAATGGATCCAAATGATCCTTTTTTTTTTTTTTTAACCAGGAATCACAGGGACAAGTTGAGACAAGAAGTTCCCTTGAGCCCTTTTGACTCTCTAAGCAGCACTGAGAACAGTGGCAGGGGGCAAAGCAGCACCTCCTGCAGTACAAAATGTGCTAAAAGGGAGCCAAGAAGAAAGTAGACCTGTTTTCTAAGAAAGACTGGTACCGTGTGAAAGCACCAGGTATGTTCAGTATAATGAACAAGCATAATATAAGCAAAGACACTGGAACTGAGAACAGGCTGACAGTCACCAGAGGGGAGAGGGGAGGGAATTTCAGGGGGAAAGGGGAAGGGTTTAGAGCAACAAGTATAAAGGACATATGGACAAAAACTAGGGGGGGTGGAAATGGGAGGGAGGTGGGCAGGGCTGGGGCGGTTGGCTGGGATGGGAGTAAAAGACAGAAAACTGTACAAGAACAATTAAAATAAAATTAAAAAAAGAAATATTGGAAAAACACTAGTCATGAGAACTCCAGGAACCAAAATCGCATTTGATGGTCTCAAGGGTCATGTTTTGAAATGAGCCTCACTCATCTGCAGAATGATGAAATTGGCATTTAGAAAATTCAAGCTAATTAGTGAGGATGTCCAGGGCAAAAACTGCTTGACTAATTTCCATGGCATGGATCTTACCCATGACAAAATGGGCTCCGTGGTCAAAAAATGGCAGGACATGGCCCTGTTGGTGTGGCTCAGTAGATTGACTATGGGCTTGTGAACTGAAGGGTCACCAGTTCGATTCCCGGTCAGTGCACATGCCTGAGTTGCGGGCCAGGTCCCCAGTTGGGGGTGTGCGAGAGGCAACTGATTGATGTTTCTCTCCTTCTCTTCCTCCTAAAAAGATAAATAAATAAAATCTTAAAAGACATTGGCAGACTGTGCCTGAAGCTCATGTTGATGTCAAGAATACTGATGGTTATTTGCTTTGTCTATTCTGTGTTGGTTCTACTAAAACAATAACAATAACAGTCAGAACTGGAAAACCTCTTATGCTCAGCATCCATAGGTCCGCCAAATCCAGAAGATGATGGAAATCATAACCCAAGAGGTGTAGAGACAAATAACTTGAAAGAAGTGGTCAGTAAATTGATCCCAGATAGCACGGGAAAAGACATAGAAAAGGCTTGCCCATCTACTTATTCTCTCCATGATTTCTTTGTTAGAAAAGTCAAAATGCTGAAAACGCTCATGTTTGAATTGGAAAAACTCATGGAGCTTCACGGTGAAGGAGGCAGTTCTGGAAAAGCGACTGGGGGTGAGACAGGTACTAAAGTTGAACTAGCTGAGGGATATGAATCCCCAGTCCAAGAATCTGCTTAAAATTTAGACTTTTAATGGTGACACTCTCCTGTCCCATTTTCCGGTGTCTTCCTGGAGGAGCGCTGTTGTGAAGTGGCCCAGCTGTGAAGAAAACCTGGTGGGCCTCTCTTCACAGAGGCACCATCCCTTCCTTTGTCATCATTTGGGAGTGGTGACAGAGAGCAGGCACTGAGGTTTTTGGAGAGGGGAGGAGCTCTGTGGTGTGGCCAGTGTTTCTCATACATGGCAGGATCGCCACTTCTGTCTTGGGCCTGGCTGGAGATTGCCCAGTGCAGAGAGGGCACGGGAAAGGGCTCCAGGCACGAAAATGAAACCTGGTTCCATCTGAGCTCTGTCCTTCTCTAGTTAACCTGGGTCTAGAATATTGTTAGTTTTTAAATTTTATTTTAATTGTTGTTCTTGTACAGTTATCTGTGTTTTACTCCTGTCCCAGCCCACCTCCCCAACCCTCCCCACCTCCCTCCCATATCCACCCCCCTAGTTTTTGTCCATGTGTCTTTCATACTTGTTGCTCCATAGAGTGTTGTTGAATTTATTCCAGTGATGAATAAAACATTTAATGACGAATTCCTTGACTCTTCAAAGAAGTGATTCTTACATTTGTTTGGGTTACACATACCTCTACACATCTACGGCCCACTTCTAAGGAAAGTACACAGACCCACACACTCACGAATTTTGTCAGATAGTTTCCGAGGGTTGACAAGGTGCTAAAGTCCATCTGCGGACCAGGTTAATGGCATTAGGAACAGTGTGGAGTCCAACCTCCTTGGCACACACAGCTCTTTGTGATCTGGCTCTTTGCTCCTTCTCCAGCTTCGCCTAATGCTCCTTGCACGTGACAATTTTCAGTTCTCCTTTCTCACTTCTGCATTTTATGCATACTAATTTCTGCCTGGAATGTTCGCCTCCTTGATTGCCTGGGAACTGACCAACTTTATGAAGGCAGACTTAAGCACATCTTGTGTTCTGTGATGCGTACCAAGAGCCAGCATTTTGTTTGATGGGCTGTCTGGTCAGTGGTGTGAAAGCAGCCACAGTGTGGAATCCCCATGTCAAAATGTAAAAATGGTGCTTCTTTGAGCCAGTTTGAAATTTCTTGTCTTCTCTTCTTCCTTGTTCCTGGCCCTGCCTATTTTGAATAGGAAAGGATTCTTTTAGCTTATGAATTATGATCAGAACTACTATTCCATGAAAGGCAGATAATATCACTAAGAATGAGATTTCTCTCTTTTTTTAATCTTTTGAGAATGAGATTTCTATCTTGTAGATCCTGCCATCTGAAGAATTTGGAAGTTCTAAGATTACTTTTGAAGATGAATGTCAAGATCATCTGCTACTTTTACAGGATGGAGTCAGGAATAATTTCCCTGTGGCCCCGGCCACCATGGACCCTGCGGCGGACAGTGCCTTCCGGCTTTCAGCAGCCATTCCAGGCCCCTTGCTCTATTGCTGCCTCTCACTCTGAGGGGTGGATGCGTGCTATCCCCAATGCCTTTGTAGTTAGGGGTGGAGCCACGCAGCCTGGTTCTGGCCAACGAGTCTTAAGAGAAAGTCTTCTGGGGAAACTTCGGCTTTCCTGATAAAAGGAACAGTCATATTGGGGGCACTCTTTCCCCCTCTTCCTGCCTTCAAAGACTGTGTGGTGTTTAAAGCTGTAGTGACCATTTTGTGACCATGAGGTGACAGTGTGAGCAGTGCTTCTCAAACTTGTGTGTGTGTGTGTGTGTGCGCGCGCGCGCGCGCCAGAATCCCCTAGAGGGCTCCTCAGAATAAAGACTGCTGGGCCCGTCCCCGGAGTTCCTGATTCCCAGGTCAGGAGCATGCCTGAGATTTTGCACTGCCACCAAGTTTCCAGGTGAGGCTGATGGTGCCAGGTGGAGGACCACCTTCTGAGAACCACTGCACGTGAGGAGGAAAATACGATAGGCTGGTGATGGCAAAGCAGAATGATGGAGTCTAGGTGCTGATCGCCTCGCCAGGCAGCTGAATCGATGTAAACATCGGGTTTGCCTCTTGATTTCTTGTTCTGTAAGAAAAATGCAGTCCTCTTTGTTTATTTTTCAAGCAAACTTTGTGGACTTTGTGGGGAGGACGGAAGAGGAGAAAAATCTAGCCGGATGTCCATCTGAGGCTAACTCAGCATGGAGTAAAAACTGTTTCGGCAGGAAATGTTTTGCAACATGTCTTAGAGTCTCATGGATGCTGATGTAGTAGGACTGTGGGTTTTAAAAGATTTTATTAATTCACTTTTAGAGAGAGGAGGAGGAAGGGAGAAAGAGATGGAGGGGAACATCAATGTGATGCCCCCTACTGGGGACCTAGCCCGCAACCCAGGTGTGTGCCCTGACTGGGAATTGAACTGCAACCTTTTGGTCCACATGCCAGTGTTCAGTCCACTGAGCCACACCAGCCAGGGTGACTGCGAGTTTTTTAAATATTAGGTTAATTTAAACATTAAAAAAAATTGAAGTAAAACATGTACATCGTTTTAAAAATCTAGTTATACAAGGTTTCTAATGACAAATGCTAACACCCTCCTCATACCTACTTACTTTGATACCTACTCCTCTGGGCAATTGTTTTCAACACTACTACTTATTGTTCCTGAAATTTGCTTGTCCACATCTTCCTATAGAAGATGAGAATTCAGATGTCTTTTTCTATATCCTCTCCCTCTCCATGCCAGATCCTAAAATCTGTCAGTGCTTCATCTTGGTGTTCTCAGTCTCCAGAACTGTGAGAAGTGCATTTCTGCTGTTTTTAAGCTACCCAGTCTGTGGTATTTCGAACTGAGTAAGACAGTCACCATCTTGAACAGTGATGGTTGACATGCCTGAGGGAAAAAGAATCAGAGGAGTCTTAAGGCAGGGAATAAATGCTGCAGGCATGAAGTGGTACATATCCTTTCTGCTCAAACTCACTACCCACACTCAACTAATGGTAAGAGGGCCAGGAAATAAAATCCTAACAAGTTCACAGGGGGCAGAAAGCCAGGAATATTTCATGAAGAGTATTAATTGTCATCTTTTAGTCACTATACCCAGAGCTGTTCTAAATATATTGCAGATATCATCTCAGTTAAGCTTCACAACAATCTTATAAAATAGGTACTATCAACATCATCACACCCCCCATTTTATAGATGAAATAACTGGGGCACAGAGAGGTTAAGCAAGCTGATCAAAGTCACACAGTGGCAAAGGCAAGGATTTAAACACAGTCATCTGGTCCCATAGTCTGTGTGCTTAAACCACCAGACTTTATTAGATGGGAAAATGTGAGAAGCGCTGTCACAGATGATGAAGAGTCGTTAAAGGATTTAAAGCTGGAGGGTGTGATTCAATCAGATTTGTCGTTTAGAAAACTCTCTCCAAAGAGTGACATGACGGATCAGTTTAACTAGGGTTAGACTAAGACAGGTGCTTAGTTGCCTAGTGAAAAGAAGAAATAGAGGATTTGAACTAATAGAATCTTTGAAACTAAGATTTGAACAATTACTACAATAAACTGGGTAAACTTTAGCTTCTGTTTCATCATTTCTTGAAAAATAGTTATGTTCAGACCTATCTTGATGAGTTTTCCTGAGAATTAGAAAGGATGACATAAGCAGAACTCTGACAGTAGTAAGGCTGAAATTGCTGGAATCACAGAAATCGAGGTTAGAAACCCCAGCTCTGCTATTCACTGGATGGGGTCCATTGTTCTAAGTCTCAGTTTGCTCATTTATAAAATCAGTGTTAAAGTAAGAAAAGTTAAATAAATTATATACTAAGAAAATAGATTGCAAACTGATCGCAGGTTGAGACAATCAGCTTAGAAGGAAGGCAGAATTCCTTCTAGGCAAAGAGCTGAGATTTTGTTTAGGAAAAATACCTTAAAGGACTTGTGTGCTTATTAAAGTCAAGCCTCTTAGGCAAAGCTAAAAGAGAAGAGGTTTCAACAAAGAATTAATTGTTTTGATTAATAAAGTAATAGGAAACTTTCATTTTCATCTGATGAGATTAAAGTTTTGAGGGAAGCCTTGTCTTGGGAGAAAGCGAAGAGACGGAGGAGAGGGTTTCACCAGAGGTAAGATACCTGAGGCTCTGCTTTTATCAGCTTCCCCATCCATTCATCCCTTGACAGCCAGTGAGGTTTTAAAACTGTGGATTGGATCATGTTGTTTTTTCTTCCTCAGCAAGTGCCTGGTAGTTAATTTAGAAGTTGCTCAGTAACAATTTGCTGAATGAGTGAATGAATACATTTGCCAAATGGCAAGTGGATCCCTAAAGAAAAGAACAGTCACTGAGAAATTCTCTGTAGCAAAGGTGGCTTTGGACAATTGTGTTTAATCATCGTTTTTAAGTAGTTGCCTAATCTGTCATATGCTGTAATCACCCCTTCTCTCTACATCACTTCCTCCAGATGGCCTGCAGTAAAAGTCTGCTGCACAAAACTGGACTACTTGGGGAGGATTTAAGGAATGAAAAAAGAAAGCATCTAAGCACCAGGCAGAAAACACACAAACCAAAGATGGTAGTAAATCACAAGAGGAAGGCAAATGAACAGGGGAACCCAGAATTCAGTGGAAACAGGCATTCCAAGTGAGAGGTGATCAGAATCCTTTCAACATTTGGGGAGGATATGGTATCTCCCTTATCGTGGGTTAGACTCTTATTTGACTGTTGAAGGAAAGAATAAGCCAGAGAAGTCTTTAGGGTATCCATAACCTCCAGGTTCCATAAGGATGATTATTTAACTCACAGAGATGATTTGAGGATTATATTACAATAACTCATGTAAAGAGATTAGCACAGTGCCTGGCACATAGTGAAACCTCAGTAAATATTCATTGCTGTTTTTCTTTACTTTCTCCCCCTCCCTCCACTCCCTTTCTACCAGGCTCCATTCATTCTTTTCCAAGGGCATGCAGGGGGCGTGCTCACTCCTTCCTCCGCCCCACCCCAAGCCCCGCCCCTCACTTCTGCCCGGATTGGTTCCTGAGAGGCGGAGCCCAGGGAAGAGCCCAGTACGAAGTGGAGGGGGCGGGACGCATGCGCGGGCTGGGGTTGGGTGGAGGTGGAGAGGAAGAGCTGCCGGAAGTAGACGGCAGGGGTGGTGGCGGAGCAGGCGGCAGCTGCCTGGGAAACCGAGGCCCGGGACGCACCGCACACAGACAGGCAGGGAGGCCGGGTGGTCGTCTCTGTGCCCGGTACCCAGCAGGCCCGAGACCACCCTTTACATGGGCTGAAGGTCCCTGGTCCGGCAGCTTTCTCTGGACTCGAGTCTTTTCTTAAGCCCGCCAGGGGGCGCCGCACTGAGGGGCTGCTGAGTAGGGGGCGGGCGCGGCTGTCCGGAGCAGGGGCACAGGGCCGGAGGAGTGGGCTCTGCCCCGCTCAGGAGATACCCCTGGGCGGGGGAGCGGGACTCTTCACCTACAGACCGAGGCAAGGTTTCTGGGGGCGAGGAGGGCGCGTCGCCCTCTGCCCCCGCCGGCACCCTGGCCATGACGGGCAAGTCGGTGAAGGACGTGGATCGGTACCAGGCGGTCCTGGCCAACCTACTGCTGGAGGAGGATAACAAGTTTTGTGCGGACTGCCAGTCTAAAGGTAGCGCATCCTCCCCACCCCCACCCCTGGCGGGCGGGAGGTCCTCCAGCCTGCGGGCCGCTCCTGGGAGGTGGTCTGTGTGGGTACGGTGTTTCTGGAGCTTAGGCCGCCCAAATCATCCTAGATGGTAACCTCGTGCTACTCTTGATGCTGAGCCTGCTAGGTGTTCTGCAGCGCCGGAATTGGTGTGGAGAGAGGTTGCGAGGGCGAGTGTGTGTGTGTGTGGAGAGGGGTGACGGTGGGGGTGGAAGTGGCGTGATGTGTGCAGGAGAGTGTGTCTGTATTTCAGGGCTCTGAATGTGTTCTGAGCTGTCATTCCAGAGGCAGCCTAGAGCTCCCAGACTTCCGCTTGCCAAGCTGGGGGTGAACTGCAGTGAGTGTGTAAAAATGTGTCAGAGAGAGAGGGAGAAAGGGAAAGAGGGAAAGAAAGAGAGGGAGGGAGGGAGAGAGAGAAGGAAATTAAGGTGATGATGATGGGGAGGAAAAGTGCTTAAATGATTTTTAAAGGTGGTGATTTTTGCTGCTTGCCATTTGGTTAGCAGCTCCTTCTGTCATTTTACAGACTTGCTGAGATCTGACAGAGTGGCTAAGGTGGCTTTCTTCCTGGATATGTGTAGTGGGAGACTGCCTTATGCAGTGACACAGTGCGGATTTCTAGACAGCCTAGCCCTGGCTTGTGGAGTACGTTAGAGGCCTAATGTGTGTGTGGTGGCAGAAAGTAGCAGATTGTGGCTGTAGTGTAGTGTAGGATCCGTTTAATCGCTGGAGAGAAGGGAGCAAAGGATGCATTGAATTTGTTGCTTTCATGATGATTCCCTTCTAAAGGTGAAATATGATCATTATAAATCGGCGGAGGCATTTAGTCTTTGTTTTCTGTCCCCTTAAAGATTCATGGTTTGATCCAATGAAAATCAGTGTGATAGGGAAACGCGGTTATTAGTGAAATGTTTGCACTTGAAATTTATAGATACAAACGTCTATAAATATTTCGTTTCCTTGTTTTCTACCTGAATTATTTAGAATATAATTGTAGGAGCTGGGGCTTTTTTTTTTCCTTTGGAGAAAGAGGTAGTTATATTTTGGGAGCTGTTGTTAATTTACTTCTGTTCATAATGCAGTGGATTTGCCATATAGCATATTAGGCATGTAGTGTACCAGAGAGATTCAAATGTATTTGTATTTATCAATGTTGAGAAAGGAAGTATATGCATAATTGATGCTTTCACTAATTACCTTTTATTTTAGAAAAATAAGGTTGTGTGAGGAGAACAGGGGATGATACATCTATGCTACTGGACACTGAGTAGTCTGTTTTAGTGCCCTCTACCAGAAGAATGTGTCATTGGGAAAGCAGACCCCCAGACTTCTTTCCTGAATGTTTGCATTAGCAAGAACTCCTTTTCCAAAGTACTTTAGAATCAGTTTATGTTGAGTAGGTTAATTTCTTAAAGTTGGCTCTTGCTAGATCTTGTCCTAGATCTGTAGAAAGATTCTGTTTAAAATTTAGGAGCGTATTTCTTGGCTTTACTCAAATTCCCTATGTCCTCAGTTGACAGATCTTGAGTCACAGTGAAGCAACCCACTGGAGTGAGCATGCTCCATTTGGGGAGTTAGATGCCATTTTGATGATTGGTACCACCTCCACGTTCCCATTTGTCATACCACTCTTATACTTACTCATATTCCAATAAAATACAGCATACGGAAGAGAGAGTTTGATTCATTACTTCTTCCTCCAAATTTTCCATTGTTCTTTATCAATAGCATTATTGGGTGTCAGGTAATGAAACATTAGTTAATTTTTCTTGAGATACTTTATTTATTTACTTTTAGAGGGGGGAAGGAAAGGAGAGGGGAGAGAAACATCAATGTGTGGTTGCCTCTTGTGCACCCCCTTACAGGGGACCTGGCCTGCAACCCAGGCATGTGCCCTGACTGGGAATTGAACCAAGGATCATTTGGTTTGAAGGCCCACACTCAAGCCACTGAGCTACACCAGTTGGGGCACATTAGTTAATTCTTAATGAGAACCAGTAAGTACTGGCTTGTAAAACTTATTAACTGCTGTGGAAGGTAGAGTCCTGGTTCCTGAGACAATTTTTTTTTACAAATTAGTTTTATGTTTTAGCTTCGTCGCTTCAGTGACCTGGCCACTGTATTACAATTGAGATGACAGTATGTCAGTCATCTTTCAATTCAGTGCAATAAGGCATTTGTTGAGGCCTCAGTTTACCCAGTTTGTGGATTATCTGACCCCTGCCACTCTTTCAGCTCCTCTCGCTCGTGTGCCCCCTCCTTTTCCCTGACGTTGGCTGTCTGGCCATGGAGAGAAGAGACATCAGTACACTAAGTTGACTATTAGCTGTGGCAAAAATATATTTAGTGGAAGGAGGATTTTAAAAACTGTTGGCTAAAGTGAGACTTGGATTTGAGTTTATTTATCTCTATGTCTCATGTCCTTTCTCACTCAAAATTGAAAGCTAATTGTACAGACCTGGTGAGTAATTGCTAATCCATTAATATTAGGTTAGATGATTTAGCCCTGGACTGCAGACCTATGAGCAGGTATTTTGGTAATGTTCTGAAAATAACTCTTTGGTGACTTTTCTTTTTAAAATCTTATCCTTACTTAAGAATGTCATTATCTTTATTTTTTTATTGATTGTATAGAGAGGAAGGGGGAGAGAGTGAGAGAGGGAGGGAGAGGGGGAGAGAAACATGGATTTGTTGCACTTATTCATGCATTCATTGGTTCATTCCTTTATGTGCCCTGACTAGGGATCTAACCTGCAACCTTGGCGTATATATATACATACACACACGGAAGATGCTCTAACCAATTGAGCTACCTGACGAGGGCAGAATGTTGTTATCTTTTTTTAAAAAAATCTTCCCATTCTGTCTCCTCCTTTCCTTCCTTCCTTCCTCCCCCCCCCCTATTTATTATTAGAGAGAGGAAGGAGAAAGAGAGGGAGAGGTTGCCTCTTGAGCTCTCCCTACTGGGGACCTGGCCCAAAACCCAGGCATGTGCCCTGACTGGGAATTGAACTGGCGACCCTTTGCTTTGCAGGCCCGTGCTCAGTCCCCCAAGCTACACCATCCAGTGCAGAATGTTACTATCTTTAAATATATAATTTATTTATTTATTATATATACTTTAAAGATTTTATTTATCTTTAGACAGAGGGGGAGGGAGGGAGAAAGATAGGGAGAAAAACATCAATGTGTGGTTGCCTTTCTCATGCCCCAAATGGGGACCTGGCCTGCAACCCAGGCATGTGCCCTGACTCGGAATTGAACCAGTGACCCTTTAGTTTGCAGGCTGGCACTCAATCCACTGAGCCACACCAGCCAGGGCTTAAATATGTAATTTAAACATTAGAATAGAGAACAAGAATGTGTTCTCTTTATGTAGTACAAGTTTTGTTGGTCCTGGATTTTTCAAAATATCCTTGAGCACAAGATTCACTAATTTCTGGGATCTCTGAGGCACGGAAGTGATCACTATGTGGGAAAGGAAGCTGATTTGGCACTGCCTTAAAAAGAAAAATTCTATGGCTTGCTCTAGGCCCAGAGATGTGGTTTCCTCACCATCCAAAATCTTCAAGTTATTGTGACCTTTAGGGTAAATTTTTAGACTGATTTGAGTAGTAGAAGTGATGGAACAAACATACTGAAAATTCTAGGTATGTCTGTGGTGACTTTACCTAGTTGAGGCTGGGCCCCATTTTTTGATAGACCCTTGGTGGCGTCTTACAGGTCCAAGGTTTAGTCTTTAGCTCTGCAGTTCATACTTTACCAGTGTGCCTGAAATAACTCCTTATCAACCTCCTTAGTGACAGGTTTAAACCAGATACTATCTTATTTACCTCGGAAGGATCTGCCTTTCTGATGACCTGAATACTTGTGTCCACTATTGGGACACTCCTTTCCCAGTATCAAGGTTCATAAAAAATGGAGAGCTGTGTCATGAGCAAAGAATTAAAATGAAAGAAAAGGAAGTAAAAGAGAAAAAAAAACAAAAAAGATTTTTAAAAAGAAAAAAGTGGGAGAAAAAGAAAGAATTAAAACGAAAAAAGTGCGATGGTCTTGAAGAATATTTACTTCAGACTTTGAAATACCACATGGAATTCTGACAAACTTTGTAATACCTTTTTACTTTTCTGCTACTTCCTCTGTCTGAAATGTGTCACCTAGGATCACCTAACCATTGCCTCTGTTTCAATTCCCATTCTATATTCCTAAATTTCAATTTACCATTTGAAAAAGGTAGCACTTGCACGTGGCTCAAAATTCCAAAGGCTTAAAAGAGAATGTTCACTGTGGAAAGTTCTGCTCCTGCCGCTGATTCCTTCGCCACTATTTTCCCTTCTTGGAAGTAACCACTACAGGTAGTTTCTTATGTGTCTCTTAGGAGATGATCTATGTGTAGACAAGCAGATGCATTTAAATATAGTCCTAGGCAGTGCTTTTGTGCGAACAGTAGGTGTAATCCACCCTTCATGGCACCTGGCATTTTTCAATCAATAGTATAACACGGAGAACCTGAAGATTCCCAACATCGAGGGGCTGCTTCATTCTTTCAAGGTGTTTTCTAAGGCTATGCCTGGGTTACTTGTTTAAGTTGAAAGACATGCTTAAGTGATTTGGAGACATCTGATCTCATTAAAGGCATCTTAGAATGAGTCCTAGGCCCATCCCTAGCACATAGAAGCCCACCTTGCAAGAGGCAAAGAAGCAGAGGAATGGAAGGAGCTGTAGACTTGATGTTGAAATAGCCATTTAAACTCCTTTCCTCTGCTTATTTTAGCTTTGTGACCTTCAGCACACCAACTAACATTGTCAGTTTAAGTTTCCTCCTTTGAAAATAAAAGTGCTTTGTAAATAAAAGTGTTACACAGATGTAAGCATTATTTATTATTAACATTGCTGATCTTATTTATTTTATCTTGATTTTATTAATTTCCCTTTCTGATTTTATACCCTTAAATACTCTAATTCCTGGAAGCCACAGTTATGATGACTCACCCAATAATTCCCCGGTCTTTAAGCCAAAACCTTTTCCTGTCCGTGGGGGTGCTGGCATTTTTGCAGTTGTGCTTCATGAACCCTTGAGGATGGTCTCTGAATGCTTCCTGACTCTTTCAAACTTGTGTGAGAGATTAGACCAGGGAATCTTTGTGTTGAGATTTTCTAATAGTAGTCCTAATTAACTAATCTTTGTGTTGAGATTGTCTAATAATAGTCCTAATTTTCTAACAGTAGTCCTAGTTAACTCCGGTAAATTCATCTAGCTTTGCTTTACCTTTGTTTTCTGTTGGTAGCTAAATCATTGCTTGTTAAACATCATTCCTTAGAACATAAACTTTCCTATCAATTTTTAATTATTTTAGCTATATCTATGGCACCTTTTGAGAGGTTAAAAAAATTCCATCAAATCTAGACAACAGAAGGAGTTTTGCTTCCATCTTTAGTCCAACAGCTTTCTCCAGCCAGGATCAAATACCTTTCTGGGGTTTTACAGCTAATGCACCTGAATTCTGACAGTCGTGGTCGGCTTGACACAGTTTTACTGAAAGTAATTTGTCCAATTCCCTATTAGATTGTCTTTTAATATCAACTTGTTAAACTTGTTCCCTGGGAGATACTTTCCTATTCGTTCCCCTTGTACTTGAAATATCCTGTGGCGGTGGGACAGAGATGACAAAATGCCATGACTTTTCGGGGGAACTCTTTGCAAGCCTGCAATCCCACACTACAATGTTCATTCAGAAAATATTTCCTAAGCACCTACTTGTGTCAGACACCGGGCCGGGATATATAGATTAAACGCTAGGGTCTTCGGTCTCGAGGACTGTACAGTTGAATGGGGAAGCAGAGGTGTAAACACATAAATGAGGCAATGTTGTAGTTAGCATTACGGCACGGTGGACAGGGAGAAACGAAAGCACTGAAGAAAGCAAACAAGTTGGCCTCAGGAAGTCTTGGCCTTAAAGAGACGCGTAGGCTGTGTCTTGAATGATGAGCCTGACTTTGCCACGTGGCTTTAGGGGACTTCCATTCTGGGTGGAAGAAACAACATGCAAAGGCTGCCGGGTGTGCTGTATCGTGTACTGTGGGCTAGGGGAATCTTTAGTGTATTTTGACTACATGTTGGGGAGTGGCAAGGGATAAGGGAGGCAGGGGCCAGTAAGGTTAAAATCCTAGCTCTACAGTTGACTTGCTCTGTGGACTGAGATTGTGAATATGCTTTAGACGCCCATGCTACTGGAAGCCTGCCTGCTACTCAAATGGAAGCATAAGTATTGTAGAAGTGTTTTCTAATTGGGTAATAAGAAAGGTCAGAGTACCGTGCCCACAAGATCTCCATGGAAGTGCACTTTCACGAATACATTAAATTATCTCAGAAAAGTCTAGTGAAATGATAGCAATATGTATTACATCATTTCTGGAGTTGGTGACGTTGTTTTTTGAGGCTGAACGTGCTTTTCTACTCAAGCAGTCTAAGGGTACTGGATATTAGATGCGCAGTCGTGGTTACTCAGTGCTTAGGGCGTAGAACAGGCAGTGCGGTCTGATCTCTCGGTACACTTTTCAGCAAATCTGTTGCTTTCAAACAAATCAGAAAACCACTTTCTGCATTTTTCATCTGATGTCATTGTGGTATGTAGGTGGCAGCTTTCTTGGGCACAGTTGTCTATATAACTGTTCACCACATGAGTCATTGTCTGTTTTTATTCCTTTGCCTGCAAATTCCATCTTGGAAATAATGTCATGCAGTTCGTAGCTGCAACACTTTACTCATTATGTACATTGCAGCTGGCCTGCCCAATATGTTATGTTGATGGAACGTACCTGTGCCATAGACAAGGAATAAAATCACTTATTAAACAGCCTCCGACTCAATTCCTCCATATGATCTCCCCCGTGAGAAAGATGCCAAGCGGGAATCCGCATAAAAGACACTTATGTTTTACATTCTAAGCATATTCAATGCCTGACTTGTGTTATTGTGTCTGCTTACACCCTTATCACAGTTGCACTTCTGTTTGAGCACAAGTGGCCAGTCTAAGTAGATTCTAAGTTTGAAGAATTTCTGTTTGGCCTCTGGAATGTGACAGTTCAGCTACCACATTGAAAAGGTAGACCCAAGTCTGTGCAGAGTAGAACACCTTAAAGTGAATTCACTTGTGCCAAATTCCTCTATTGTTAATGACATATTCCTATACAGGTTCATTTTCTAAAATTGTAATTTGCCACAGTTAACATGGCCACTAGAATGGAAGCTCCGTGAGGCTGGGGGCTTGGTCTCCGTTCTGTTAGCTGCAGTGTTTCCAGCGCCTGGAACTGTGCTTGGCACGGACCAGGCTCTCAGTAAATATTTGAACAAATGGATTGATTTTTGTCAGCCATGAATCCTTGGTTTCTTAGAAGAAATCTTTTACGGATTATATGAATGTTTAATTTTCAGGAAAACTAAGTTTTAAAATATTTTTGAAAGTCAGGGACCCATCAGGGAAACAGAAACCTGTGTAGGTGGTACAAGCTGGGGGAATTTAATATACAGGGTAAGTTACACAGATGATATAAGAGCTGAGAAGGTAAATGGGCCGGTGAGGCCAACCAGAGATTAGCAACGCCTGGGAGCTACTGTACCCCAAGGAAATTAGAAGGTACTGGTGTCACCAAAGGCCAGAAGCCTGAACCATCTGGTGTGAGCTAGAAGTGTGGAAAGAAGAGCTGTCTGGTGGCAGCTGGAACTCAGATCAAGTAAGAGGGAGGGCATTACCCTGGCTTCCCCGGGCCTCCTGTTTCTTATTCTTATCAGTACCAGCCACTGATGGAACTTACCCAGAAATCAGTTGGCAAGGGAGATGGCGTTCCCTGTGATAGAGTGGAGCAAGGGTCGGATCAGAGTGGAGTGGAAATAAGCAAAAGCATTAAAAAAAAAATCTCCAAGATGTGTTGTTTCTTCTTATAAGTAAATAGTTGAGTTATTTTGGACAAGGGGTAAGAAAGTAGAAACAACCTTGTGTGCTCTGAAGATCTTAACTGTTGCCAAAATGATAATTACTCTCAGGAAGTAATGTAACGACTCCGTCATTGCCTATATAATTAGGGTGCATGACTACAGAAATTGGCTTCTGTTGAATCTGATATGACTGTTGGTCGCTGCCAGGCATGATTTATTATTTGGTTACTCAGAAAATGAGTTCCCACTCTGGTCAGTTCTGGGAAGCCTTAGCAGGATGTATGTGCATTGAGTTTGTCCCATCTACAACTGAAAGACTTGAGTCAGTAATACGTGAAGATTAGTCTTTCTTTGATAATTAAGGTAATTGGGTGGAGCTGATTTTCCTTGTGCCACATATTTTAACTGGTCTTGTTGGTTTGTCTGCCACCCCCCCTCCCCCACCCCACCCATGTCTTCAGATGGACTGGTGGAGGGAGGTGAGATCACTGGATTTATCCATACTTCCTTCTCTACAGGACCTGAAAAATATTTTATTTTATAAGGAAAGTTTCTGCTGTTCCAGTTAAAGGCAAAACTTCCCAAATTATTTTTACTATTTTTTTTCTCTTGATTATAAAGTGTTTAATGAGTTCCGTGAAAAAAGTTCAGCGCTTTCTAGAAGTGCTTTTTTTGTCAACCAGGTCACCTGCCTTTGGGCCCCTGCTAGTTAATGGAATTGGTGGAACTAGGCCACCAGCAAAGGTTTCCAGTGGAGTGTGAGTATATTTGTTTTTAGGCTCTTTTCCACAGAGGCCGCATATAGGGGGCCCTCATTGTTTGAGTCAAAATTGCATTGGTTTCATAGTTTTTCTCTTTTCTCCAAAAATTAATTTCCTCTTAGAAGGTATTACTGTAATTCCACTTGTAATTAAAGTGTAATATAAAAAGCGTACCCGACTGCTTTCCAGAATCGCGGTTTTTTTCAGCCGCTTCGTTTCAACCTAAGAGGTTTAGTGAGTACGCTATTTCGCTACTGTATTTGACTCTTTGGTTTTCCAAACTTTCTCTTTCCCTGCCCCACTCTTCTGGATCCTGTATCTCCCCACAGGCTTTGTGGATGCCGGTCCGTTGACGGCTGCACCGCAGGTCCCTCCCCAGTGGAAAGCCCCAGAGATGAGTCAAATCTGCCTTCAGCGGTGGCCACCCATCAGCGTAAGGTTGCCCTGGTGGTTGTCTTAGTTTGTCCAGCGTTCCCCTGACCCCCATCTTCCCTCATGTGTGGCCGAAACTTGCCCTGGAATCCCACCTTTGTAAATAACATATCACCGGGTTGTAATAGGATTTTATTATTGCTGATTTTCTTCTCATTTTCAAGTAATGTTAAGTAGTTTTCTGACCATTTTTGTTGAACATAACAAACCCCCCACCCCCATTTGTATATTTCCTATGGGTTTTCTGGTTTGCTTTTAAATGCATATAGAATATGGTTTTTGAGGAAGTACTGGATTTCAGAAGCCCACTTGAAGAATGCTATATTGATTTTTTTTTTACTTCAAATTAAAACTTTCAAGAAAGAAATTTCTTAATCCAAAACAGAGAGGACTGGATTCCTTGGGCTTTATGTCATATCTCCTTAACCAAAAAACAAATGTGCAACGTTCTCATTTTATGATGTATTGAAAATAGTAAAGCAAATATAGGAGGAAGAGAGACCTACTCTCAGCTGTAGCTGATAAACCTATTCTTCTAGCATATGGGTTTGAGAGAATAGGATACCTTTTCTTTTCCTTTTCCCAAGTAGCCATGAAGTCTTTTGCATCAGTTGCTAGTGATAGAAAGACCACCAATCCCCAACCAGAGAGCTTACAGGCCCAGATGTGGGTTTACATGTTAACCTACGACGATGCTTCCTGAGGCGTGCACGAAGTACATGTTGTTTAACTCCTCCCTCTTTTCTTGTCTTAGTGGAAATCCACAGTGTGTGTATTTAGAAATAAGTTTTCCAGGGTTCCAAGCCCTGAGTTAAAAATTGTTTTAATATTATTTATTTATTATTTTTAAAGATTTTATTTTTAAAGAGAGGGGAAGGGAGGAAGAGAGGCAGGGGAACATCAATGTGTGGTTGCCTCTCACGCGTCCCCTACTGGGGACCTGGCCTGCAACCCAGGCATGTGCCCTGACTGGCAATTGAACCCGTGACCCTTTGGTTTGCAGGCTGGTGCTCAATCCACTGAGCCACACTAGCCAGGGCTGTTTTAATATTATTTAGATGGTTGTTCTTGTTCTGTACCTTCAAAAAATAACTTCCTACAGAATTTTCTGCGTGAGCTGGGAACATCTTTCGCTTCAGTATAAAGCTCATGGGGGAAGGGGTGCTGGTGTCTTTTTCTTGTTGATACTTTACCACTAGGGTTATAACTAATATAAGCCCTCCAATGAGAAATAGGAAGGAAACTCCCTGTTTTTACCATGATGCTTTGGTTCAAAATAGCTGTAAACAGCAGGCCTAATGGAAACCAATTTAAGTGTGACAGCTGATTTGCAAAAGAAAGAAAAGATTCAGGCTCTTCTGCTACATTGAAAGCATTTTTACTGAAAGAATAGCTGTTTGGCACTGGGGACTGTCTCTCTGAAGGTAGGCATGAGGAGTTAGGTTAGAGGGACTGTTTCCGACTGAGGAGAATTTTGAGAAAAGGTCTTTCTTAGAGTAACTATGATAACGTGCCCAGCGTATATGTGAGAGAAACAGTCATTAAATGCAGCTCTGGAACCAGGAAGACTCTGATCAGCTCCTCTGAGCGTTCTGACTTGGTTTTAAGCCTCCTCTATGACAGAAGCGGTGTGACAGAAGTGACTCAAAACAAATCAAGGGTCCATATCATGGGCAGAATAAAAATAGGGATCAGTTTCATTGGACTTCTTACATATTTGCAAGGGGCGGGGAGAAGAGAATTGTTACCATGGGAACAGACTCCCAGAGCAGTTATTTTTTGTCTTGTGGGATTTTTGGTGGTGGGGGGTGGAGGGAGGTAGGAGAATCCTTATGCTTATTAGCTAAACATCGTTAAATGCTATTTCTTTATTTTTCGGATTATGAAACTTACTCATATTTGTGATAATAATCATTTAGGAGAATGAAATAGAATGATGTACAAGATATTGTCCATACTCCATTTCATCCATTTTTACTTAAGCTTATACCATAATAATTTTATATAATTATTTTGCTTAACGGCCCTGGCTGGTGTGGCTCAGTGGATTGAGTGCTGGCCTGTGAACCAAAAGGTTGCAGGTTTGATTCTCAGTCAGGACACATGCCTGGGTTTTGGGCCAGGTCCCCAGTTGGGGGTGTGTGAGAGGCAACTGATGGATGTATCTCTCGCACATCGATGTTTTACTCCCTCTCTCTCTCCCTCCTTTCCCTTCTCTTTAAAAATAAATAAATAAACTCTTAAAAAAATGATTATTTTGCTTAGTATTTATCATAAGCATTTTTCATGACATTAGAAACACCTAAATAACCTTTATTGTATTCTGTTTGTGTATCGTTTGAATATGTCAGTACTTAACTCTTGCCCAGTTTTTGGACTAGTTTTTCAGTATTATAAATAATGGTACAGTGTAGGTTTTTATGATGCTGTTAGGTTGATGGTTGTTCAGAGTTGAGTAGCCTGTTGGGCCCTCTAATTGTCAAATGTTGTCAGGGAGTCCTCTGGGTTGGGCCCATGCAGAGGTGGCCTTGCTGAAGGGACCGTCATTCTGAACTGCTTCACAGCAGTGGACATCTGTGGAGGCAAGGCGTGGAGAGCTGGGGAGGGCCCTGGCTTGACCCTAAGGAACAGCTTTAAAGGACATGATCACAGCAGGATGGGCCAAGATATGTTCTTATATCTCATGCACAGTCTTCTACATTGTACACTTGGTATGTGGACATATTGTAATGCCACTGATTACCATCTTAGTTTGTTCATACAGGCCTCCTATGCTTACATTCAGTTCCCTGGGAAGGTGGGGCAGAGGCCCTCCATTGGTAGAAAGGTGATAATAGTGACTGCATTTTTAAAAAAATTTTAATACTCACCTGAGGACATTTTCATTTGATTTTTTTTAGAGAGAAAGAGAGGAAGGGAGAGAGAAACATTGATGCAAGAGAATCATAGATTGGTTACCTTCCTATGAACCCAGAGTGGGGATCAGTGCTGGGATGGGATGGGGTGAACCCCCAGCCTAGGCATATGGCCCCACCGGGAATTCAACTCCCACACCCTTGGGTTACAGGGACATCACTCCAACCACTGAGCCACACCAGCTGGGCATGACTGCATTTTTTAAAGGCTTTTCTTTAGGCTGTAAGTTCCATGAAGGCAGGGACTACGAGGTTTGTCTGGGAAAAGTCCAGCCATTGTTAATATATTGAGAATGGTTTGCGCAACATTGATGGAACCTGGCAGCCAAGGAGAGTGGACTGGAATGTGCATGTGTGAACAATGACGACTTCAGTGGATTAGTCAGAGCAGGAGGTAGATGCTGCTGAGTGAGCATGTGTACTGTGTGGCCATCGCATTCAAAATGACTGAGCAAGCAAGTAGAGCAATGAATTTGCAGAAGGCTGCAGCTGTGGACAGCTGGCGATTGGCAGCTTCATCACCACAACACACCCCCTCATGCATGATGCCTCGTGCAGTTTTTTTGGCAAAACATCGTGTCACCCAGGTGACTCAGCCCCATTACAGCCCAGATTTGGCACCCTGAGACTTCTGGCTTTTCCCAACACTAAAGTGACCTTTGAAAGAGAAGAGATTTCATACCGTTGATGAGATTCAGGAAAATATGACAGGGCAACTGATGGTGATTGGGAGAACTGTGTGAGGTCCCAAGGTGCCTACTTTGAAGGGGACTGAGGCATCATTGTCCTCTGTACAATGTTTCTTGTATATGTATCTTCTTTAATAAATGTCTCTATTTTTCATATTAATTACATGGCTGGATACCTCTGGACGGACCTTGGATGTCTCATTTATATCTGCAGACTGAACGCACAGTGTCTGGCCCACAGCATCTAACGTCTTTATCGTAAACACTATTGTTCCATTAATGTGTGTTCAGATCATGTGTATACATACATTATTTTATCTTTTGAAAGTCACCTTCATACTACTAACTCAGGTATTTGAAAATCCGTGACATTCCAGGAAGCTGAGCAGGTGCTCTCATGGTTGCTCTGTGGCAATCACTTCCTTTGTGCCATTTCTCTCGTGTGCTCTGGCCTCCGTGTCACATGGAACACTGGAGCCAGTTGTGAAGCTAGCACTCTGCCCTCTCTCTAGGAGTTGTAGTGTGACACCTCGTCTTGGGGAAAATGCAGCACGGGGTGTGAAGCACGAGGCTGAAGCAGCAGTCCCTCAGACTTGTGTGGGGTGGGAGTAAACATTCAGACACTTCTCGGGTGCCGTAGACATTCCTGCTAACCTTGCAGCAGCTTGAGAGGCTGCCCTTGTTCCCACAGGGACAGGTTTGTTTAATCTGAAAAACCTTGCTATGGCTCTTTTGAAGCTATGATTTTTTTTCCTAGAGACCTACTTTGGGTTTCTCTATATAATGTTCCCTTTACAGGTTCTTTCCATTTACATGGCTGGCACCTTTGCCTCACCCTCTTGCACCACACTTTCTGACCTGGATGTCATTGTACCCAATTTTGAAACACCCAGGTTTTGAAACACCATAGTGAATGTTTTCTTTTCGAAAGGGCGGATCTCTAACTTTGCTCTCTTCCCTTTAGCCAGGCCTGTTTTGGTGACTAACATTGAGCATGCCACTGGACTAACCATTTGTACTTTGATCCCAGAATTTGTTTCTGCTCTGCTGTTTGTTTAGAAATGAAAGCCCTCTAGCTTGTTTGGATACTCTTGTGATTCAGTGAAACCGGTACTGATTTCCTATGTGTTTGCCAGTGGTTGGGGCTCCTCTGATGTGTTAGGAAAGCTGCCGCACGCCCTGGTAGAGAGAAGTTCACGCGTTCATGGTCTTGCACAAGGGTTTGTGTGCTGGCTCAGAAGGTTCTGCGGACAGCCACTGCCTGGGTGAAAGACATGAGCTTCCCTCCAAACAACTGAAAAACGTTTTCTGTCTGGCCACTTGTTCTTTTTTTTTAATATTTTATTGATTATGCTATTACAGTTGTCCCATTTCTCCCCCATCATTCCCCTCCACCCTGCACACCCCCTCCCACCCACATTCCCCCCCTTTAGTTCATGTCCACGTGTCATAAGTTCTTTAGCTTCTACATTTCCCACACTATTCTTGCCCTCCCCCTGTCTATTTTCTACCTACTGTCTATGCTACTTATTCTCTGTACCTTTTCCCCCTCTCTTCTCTTCCCACTCCCCAATGGAGATCATGTTGCTAACCCTCCACATGATCTCCATTTCTGTATTTCTGCTCCTGTTCTAGCTGTTTGCTTAGTTTGCTTTTGTTTTAGGTATGGTTGTTAATATCTGTGAGTTTGCTGTCTTTTTACTGTTCATATTTTTTATCTTCTTTTTCTTAGATAAGTCCCTTTAACATTTCATATAATAAGGGCTTGGTGAAGATGAACTCCTTGAACTTGACCTTATCTGAGAAGCACTTTATTTTCCCTTCCATTCTAAATGACAGCTTTGCTGGATAGAGCAATCTTGGAAGTAGGTCCTTGACTTTCATGACTTGGAATACCTCTTTCCAGCCCCTTCTTGCCTGTAAGGTCTCTTTTGAGAAATCAGCTGACAGTCTGATGGGAACTCCTTTGTAGGTGACTCTCCCCTTATCCCTTGCTGCTTCTAGAATTCTCTCCTTCATTTTAATCTTGACTAATGTAATTATGATGTGCCTTGGTGTGTTCCTCCTCGGGTCCAACTTCTTTGGGACTCTCCGAGCTTCCTGGACTTCCTGGAAGTCTATTTCCTTTGCCAGATTGGGGAAGTTCTCCTTTATTATTTGTTCAAATAAGTTTCCAGTTGTTGCTCTTCCTCTTCCCCTTCTGGTACCCCTATAATTTGGATGTTGGGATGTTTAAAGATGTCCCGGAGGTTCCTAAGCCTCTCCTCATTTTTTTGAATTCTTGTTTCTTCCTTCTTTTCTGATTGGTTGTTTGTTTCTTTCTTCTGGTCCACTCCATTGATTTGAGTCCCAGTTTTCCTCCCATCACTATTGGTTCCCTGTGCGTTTTCCTTCATTTCACTTACTGTACCCTTCATTTGTTCATCTAATTTGTGACCAAAATCAACCAATTCTGTGAGCATCTTGATCACCAGTGCTTTGAACTACGCATCTGATAAGTTGGCTATCTCTTGGTCGCTTAGATGAATTGGCTCTGGGGCTTTGATGTGTTCTCCCATTTGAGCCATTTTTTTTTTCCTGGTCTGGTCACAGCTGATGCATAGTGAGGGGTGGAGCCTTAGGTGTTCCCCAGGGCGGGGCAGCCCAGTTGCTGGGTTGTGACACTGTATGTGGGGGTGGGGTCTCGTTGTTTTTAGGGTTTATTTCCTGGCGCTGGGGGCCCTGGGTTGCGAGTTTTGTCTTGTTCCCCATTTTCGCCTCAATTATCTGCGCATGGATGTGGGACCGTCTGGTCAGCCAGCCACCTTGCGCCTGGGGTCCACTAGCTGTCACCTGTGCATCTGGGGCCTGCTAGCCACTGCCTGCAGGCCTCGGGTCCTCCAACCTCCACTTTTTCCTGCCCTGACTCCGCCCCTCTTACCGGTCTAGATGAATGGTTGTCGGACCTCCGTACAGTTCAGTTTTCTCTCAGTTCTGGTTGTTTTCTTGTTTCTAAATCCTTGTCCTTAATTTTGGTTGTGCGAGGAGGCACAGTGTGTCCACCTGTGCCTGCGTTGGCCACTTGTCTTGAGCTCTAGTTTGTTACACTCTTCTCTGATTCTAGGCGTCCTTTGAGGAAGAGGCATGTGGAAGGGGAGTGGTGTGAATAAGCCTTCATACACAATCTCAGATGTCGGGCTTCTGAGAGGGAGCAGAGGGGGAATTGTGTACTGTAGTAGAAAAGAACAGCATATCAATTTAGTGACCATTACTCATCACCTCTTTCACATGACACACACTTGGGGTGTGTAACACACATTTGGGGTGTGTAATGATGGTTCTAACTCCAGTCCAGCTGGTGAGTTTTTCTATGTACCTGGGTAAATGACTTGACCTCCCTGGACCTTCGTTTCTCCAACTGTGCTTGGAATAGATAATCCTTAAGGTTCTTTGCAGTTTTGGAATTCTATACTCTAATTTTTTTTGTTACAAAACAAGAGGCTTTTCCACAGAATTGGTATATTCTTATATCTCATATGTGCCAAACTGAATGGCTTATAAATAGTCCCTCTAGAGCCAGGCTTCTCAACCTCAGCGCTCTTGACATTTTTTTTTATTCCTCATTTGAAGAGCTTTATTATGCTACATAGAATATAGCATTAATGGTACTGGCCAAAGAGAAGTCCATTTTTTTAATTTCTTAAAGATTTAAATAAATTTTTATTGAATTTATTGGGGTGTCATTGGTTAATAAAACTATATAAGTATCAGGTGTACAGTTCTCTAATCTATCAGCTGTATATTGTACTGTGTTCACCACCCCAAGTCTCCTTCCTTCACCGTATATCCTTCTTCTACCTCCCCAGTGCCTCTTCCCCTTTGGCAATCACCATACTGTTGTCTGTGTCTATGATTTTATTTCTTTTCTTAATCTTTTCACTTTTTCCACCTGCCCCCCAAGCCCCTCCCCTCTGACAGCTGCCAGTCTTTTCTCTGTATGGATGAGTCTGTTTCTGTTTTGTTTGTTAATTTATTTTGTTCATTAGATTCCACATATGAGTGAGATCATATGGTGTTTGTCTTTCTCTGACTGGCTTATTTCACTTAGCATAATGCTTTCCAGGTCCACCCATGCTGTCACAATGGGTAAGATTTTCTTCTTTGTTATGGCCAAATAGTATTCTACTGTGTAAATGTACCACAGCTTTTTTATCCACTCATCTACTGATGGGCACTTGGACTGCTTCCAAATCTCAGCTATTGAAAATAACTCTGCAATGAACATAGGGGTGCATATATTCTTCTAAATTGGTGTTTCTGGTTTCTTTGGACATGTTCCTAGAAGTGGAATTGCTGGGTCCTCTAGATTATCTTGGACACTTCTTTCTCGTGGGCTGGCCTGCACACTGCAAGAGATTTCGCAGCATCCCTGGCCTCTGCTCACTAGATGTCAGGAGCACTGCCTACCTCCTGTTGTTGTGACAACTAAAAATGTCTCCAGACATTGACATCGCCCCCTGGGAAAATTGCTTCAGTTGAATATCACTGTTCTAGAGGGAAGGGAGTAGCACTGTTTGAATGTGGGCTATTTTTAATGTCCATCTTTACTTTGTTCCTCTTTGCTTATTACCTATTTAGGGTTGGGGAACGAAAAGCACTCTCATTGGTGAGTAGCCATATCTGATGTGGCTACTTTTAAAGATATGCATACCCCAAGTGGGCAGGCTCACTTTGCATCTTCAGTGTTTTTCAGAATAGGAGTAGATACTGGTTATTGCTAAGAGGAAGTTAAGGCTTTAACTTGAAGTAATGTTAAAAATGTTAAGAACTAAATGTCCCTAGGGAGTGAAGAAAGTGATTTCTAGAGAACCAAGTTAGTTAGATTTAGTGCTTGTTACCTGAAGTGAGGCCATGATTGATGGGGAAATTAGTTTAATTATAATGTCAAGCTTTGAAATATCAGGTCTACTTGCAGACTTTGAAATGATTGGCTGTTAGCTCAGCAATGCCTCCATGCACACTTCCCCCCCAGCCCGATGTTAGCTATTGAGATAGTGATTGAAGTGTATTAACTCTCTTGTGAGATCTAATTTTTATTGTTAGGTTTGCTATAAAATGTCAGTTTTAGGTTGAATAACTGCATTTGCCCAAATGCCATCTTTTCTTCATCTCTTTTAGATTTACATAATTAGCCGGTTGGGTGCAGAATGATGCCTTTTACTGATTGGGGTAGAGTGAGTTCTGTGAGCATCTTGCTGGATGCTCGGGGACCCCAAAGCCACGATGTGATGCAGCTAACACTTGAGCCTGTGTCAGTCACCATCCCTCGGTCCTGGCAAGCTCCAGGTTCCATTCCAGCTGAGCCTTTGCTAGAGTAATTGGCCACGTGGAGTCTTCAAGGCAGACAATTGTTTGTACTGAGATAGTCTCCCTGTTTAGCTCCTAATGAAATAATCTCCTTCCTGCTCCCAGTGAAAGCAGCTATTTTTTCTTTCCTCCCTCCCTTTTCAGAGAAGCCATGCCTTAGCCGCCACTCTTCTAGCTCATTCATACATGCTTTAAGCAGAGTCTTTGTGCAGAGGAAATTGGCTAGGGCCAAAATACCATGGGCTACCCTGAGACAAGGAATAGTAAGGACACTCTTTCCCCTAACTTTCTGTGCAAGATATTTCAGTCACCTTTGGATGATTTTCTGAGTAATCAGTGATTCAAATCTCAAGTTCACATAACACAAATGCCCACACTAGGGTTTTGTTTTGTTTTTAAGTGTACTAAATTAGGCAGTTGTTACCTAAGGGAGCTCACAAAAATAAAAGCAAAAATGAAACCCAACAACAGAACAACCGTGGGTGAGTGTCACAGGCGAACACAGAGGGCTGTGGGAGTCGGAATGGGATGGAGAAAGTGGATGGGGCGAGAGTTTCACAAAATGATGTTTTGCAAATGGAGCGGCCCCTGTAAAGCTATTGTGAGAGACTTTAAGTTGATCCGTGGAGTGTGAATAGTCCAGTTTTCCTTATGGGTCAAAACATGAATCCAGGAAGGAGAATGCACAAGAAGAGATGAAAAGTTGCCCCGTGGCCCCCACGTGCCCTGCTTCCCTCTCCCACGTTGGGTGGCTTCTTCTGGATCAGTGAAGCGTTCGTCACGCTGCTGCCTCTGCTCTGAAGCTCTGCTTCATTTGTAGACACCAGTCACTTCCTTTGGTCTTTCCCCTCAGCCCTGTGAAGACTGTTCGGAACCTTGAGTACAAAGAGGGAGCAAAAAGGGGAATTCACCACAAAATATAATAAATTAAAAAATAGTCACCCTTTTAAGGTTTAGTTGCTGACCTTGCCTTGGCTTGTTCCCAGTCCCTGTTCCACTTCACACTCTTGAGACCTCACTGCCTCAGCTGTAGGGGCAGGTTCTTAATTACCTCGCTTGATTTCTTTTTTTCTCGGCACCAGGTCCTCCTCTGTGTGTAAGGTGCTATCTAAGGACCCTCCGCTTGGGAATTTACTCTCTAGATCACTTGACCTAGAGGTAGAAGCCCAACTAGCCTTCTTGTGCTGCTGCTCACTTAGGGCTCTTTTACTCATTTCTCAGTAGATAGGCACCCAGGCCCCTTCCTCAGGACACTGGCGTAAGAGACTTTATCCTCCAGGTGAAACTCAAAATTTTCCAGAAAGAATGAGGCTTCCCACGTGGAGATCCAGCAACATGTACCACAGTTTTATACTAGTCTCTCGTGTGAGCATTTATTTAACAAAAACCAAATAATTACATAATGCCAATTTTCCTAAATCTATTAATTTAGGGCTAAACTAATAAAAATATTAGTAAGTTTAGCTGGTGTTGTTTAGTTTTTTTGTTGTTGTTTTACATTGTTTTTATTGTATTTTTAAAAATATTTTATTTATTCTTAGACAAGGGAAGGGAGGGAGAAAGAGAGGGAGAGAAACATTGATGTTTGAGAGAAAGAAGTGTCCATCACTGCCTCTTGCACGACCCCAACTGGGGACCTGGCCCACAACCCAGGCATGTGCCCTGACTGGGAATCGAACCAGCAACCTTTAGGTTCTCTGGCCAGCACTCAATTCAGCGAGCCATGGCAGCCAGGGCCTCATTGTTTTTAAAACCAAATTTTATTGAGATAAATATTGTTACTTTTATAGATTTTTAATAACAGCTCATTGTGTTCATATATTGTTTCGTGTCAAACTTCAATGAATGGTTTAAGTAATAGTGGATCTTTTATTTCAGTCAAAGTACAGTAGTTGTACTGTCGAATTCTGGAGTCCAGTGAAACAGAAATAATATGCTTCTAAGCATTACGTTAATACAATTTTAGAAATTATAATAGTAAATGTAGCATCAGATAAATAGCCATTAATTAAAAACAGATTAATCAAAATTACTTTTAAAGAGAGAGAACATAGGCAAATGTTTTCCTGTGTTTGTGGATGATCAGGAGCTGCTGCTGTGGAAGCTTAATCAAGACTGAATGTGACCCTGGTTTCCTCAGACCTCAGTTTAACCTTCCTCCTTTCCTGGAGGGAGAGACACACACTAACCCTCTCAGGCCTCTGCTTGTTCAATAGCAGGGACAAAGGAGCCACTGAAGGAAAGCTTAGGATTTAAACTCTGTTTAGCCGGTATTTGTCTCATGTGACCATTTTTTTTCTTAGCTCATTGAGCTTTCTCTCACTGGACAGAGATGCCAACCAACTTTGTTGAGCTTTTTCCCTCATGGGACGTAATCCATCTCTGATAGAAGGAAGTGTTTCTTTCCAATTCTCTCTCTAGGTCTTTGGCTGTCTTTCCACAGGAGTTGCACTTCTGATGTTTTCATACACTTTGGGAAACTTCTTTTTATTTATTTATTTTTTTATTCTTTTTTTAGATTTTATTTACTTATTTCCAGAGAGAGGGGAAGGGAGGGAGACAGGGAGAGAAACATCGATGTTCGAGAAAAACATAGATCAGTTGCCTCTCACACCCCCCCCAACTGGGGACTTCACCGACAACCCAGGCATGTGCCCCGACTAGGAATTGAACCAGCAATCTTTTGGTTCACAGGCTGGCACTTGGTCCACTGAGCCATATCAGCCAGGGCATCTTTTTTATTTCTAAGCAGTAAATTCCCTCCTTGATTAATTCTCTGTGAAGTTTCATTATATGTTCTTGATATAGTTCAGTCAGTATTTGTGGACAGTGTCCCCCTACCCCTTTTTTTAAGGGGGAAGGGAGAGAGAAAGAGAGGGAGAGAAACGTTGATGTGTGAGAGAAGTATCGATCAGTTGCCTCTTGCACACGCCCTGACAGGGGACGAGGCCTGCAATCCAGGGATGTGACCTGACCAGGAATCGAACTGGAGACTTTCCTGTTCGCAGCCCTGCGCTCGTCCCACTGAGCCACTTGGGCCAGGCTGACAGTGTCTCTTTGACCAAAGGAAACAACATTCTTGTGGGGTGGACCAGATAGAAAGGGGCTTCTCTTGCAGAGCATTCTGAGAACAAAGGTTGAGTAAGTCCTTATTTTGGTCTTATGGTTCCTTAAAATGTTGTTTTTTACAGAAGTTCATGGTTACTGTTTATTGTTATTTTGGAATAGAGGACTAGGTGAATTCTTTTTTGTGTAGATGAAAGTAGGCTGGTAAACATACCTCTGAGCCCTCCTTAAATGCTTCAGGATGGCGCTGGCGTTTCTGTTGTTTTGTAGTGAATCACGGTGGGGAAGGATGTAAGGAGTGGAACTGAGGTAGGTAACTGGCATTAGAATTCCTCTTAAAACAAACACTGCTTCTTCTTCACTTTGACTCCTAATTTTTGTGTTAGAGTTAAGGACAGACCAAGACAAAGAGAATTAAGACCTGTTTTCAAATCAGTGTTTGTTGATTTACGTTCTTCCTTTTATTTAAATTTTTTTAAGGCCACCTAGTTGATTCAACATGCTGAACGTGTCCTTGAACAGCAGTTTGGGACCCAGGGTCCTGTGCAGCGCATGAGGCCCTGTGTCCATGTAATGAATTCTTAACTGCTGACGTGATAGAGAAAAGGTCCAGGTTGAAATAGTGCCATGGCCACGTAATGCAGGCAGAGAGCGTGGTTATCTCCCTTATGGTTATGAGTCAAGTATGGTGTACAGCTCCATGTCTTGAAAAAAAAAAATGAATCATGAGTAAAAATAGAAGGGGAAAAGATAGCCCAGATTCTGTTTTTTGTCAGTTTTCTCAGCACATAAAACTGTTCCTTTATTTTTTATAAGTTTAAATATTTCCTTTCCTTTATCAGCCATCAATGTTTCCCCTCATTTAGCTTTAAGACACTTCTTGCCTAAACAGATTCTTTACTTTCAGAACTAAAGATATACTGCACAGACCTCAAAGTGATCTGCTCTTCAGCCGGCTCAAAATTTGATAATCAATTATCTCATATAGCTTTTCCCACTTCCTTTTGTGAAGAAAGAAAAGCCTAAATTATTTCTCACTATATAGTTATGCCAGCCACAAGTTAACCTGTCCTTTTTAAAAAAAAGATTTTATTTATTTATTTCTAGAGAGAGGGGAAGGAAGAGAGAAAGAGGGATGAAACACTGATGTGAGAGAGAAGCATTAATTGGTTGCCTTTCGCACACCCACCACCAGGGACCTGGCCCGTAACCGAGGCATGTGCCCCGCACTGGGAATCAAACCGGTGACCTCTTGGTTTGCGGATGACGCCCAACCCACTGAGCCGTGCTGGTCAGGGCTGACCTGTCCCGAAAAGCACCCAAATACAAGTGACTTAGCTACTTAATATAGAGATACTTATGATGTGTTCCTGGGTCTTACAGCCTCATTAAAAAAAAAATCATCCCCTTCCTCTTTAATTTTATTTCAAATTGATGTTATACAACTAGAGTTCATTAGAAAGAACATGATGAATTAGAAGGAATATATAAGAAACCATAAGTTCTTTACTTTATTTAAAAATGTGACCTGTAGCATGTTTGTATACCTTGAAAACTATATCACTAAGAGCCCCTTCCTCAACTGCAAATGGAAAGTTATCAGGGCCTCTCCTCACCCCGCCGCCCCGCACCGTCCTTTAGTAGGTGCTCCTTCAGCCACCACTGCTCAGGTCCAGGCTGTGACTTGCTCAGCAGCAACCCACGTACAGTATAAATCTAATGGAGGCTTAGGGAATCACTGAAGTCGTGGCCTCCCTTTTTGTAAAAATTGAATTTATTGGGGTGACCTTGGTTAATGAAATTACACAGGTTTCAGGTATATAATTCTTTAATACATCATCTGTATGTTGTATTGTGTGTTTACCACCCCAAATAGGTTCTTCCTTATAACAAGCCAGTTTTTTGTTATTATGTTTAAACTAGTCACAGGCTCCATGAACTGAATTTGACTCAGTTTTTTAGGTTCATCAAGTCCTTACATTTTCATAAATTAATTATCTTGTGGTGCATTTTCAGCATCATTCACTGAAGGTCAAACAGGAAGGGACCTAAAAGTTACCTACAAACCGGCTAGTAGAGCTGCAGTAGCAGGAGGGCCCTGGGGCTCACTGTGCAGGGGTCACTCCCCCGCCATCCCCGAGAGCAGGTCATCCAGCCTGTGCCTGAACATCTGTACGTACTGGGCTTCTACTAGTTCCCGATACGCTGCATTTGTTTTCACACAACCTTAATCGTTGGAAAATTCTTCCCCAGAGTGTGCTGAAATCGACTTCCACTCATTGATGCTGGTTCTGCCCTGGGAGCCTTACCGGAGTAAACTAATCCCTTTTCTGTGTGATAGCTTTGCCTTTGAGGGGTTTGAAAACTTCTCCCTTCATTTTCCAAAACAGGAAGCAGTTGTTTACTTTTATCTTTCTTATTGATGAATTCATTTAATAAATATATTTTGTATGTACTATTTGCAAGCATTGTGTTAAGTGTTCGGGATCAGTAGTGAAGGGGCATTTTCCTTGCTCTCTGGAGCTCACAGTCTATTTAGGGCAAAAGAGAGCTGTGAGCAACTAATTATAAAAGACATTAAGAATTAGAAGAGCAAAGCATCCACTGGGCTATTAGCCATAGAGAAGGTCAAGGTTTATTCCATCGGAGGGCCTCACGAAAGAGTTGGCAGTGGACCACGTTTTGAAGTTTGTCAAGCAGGGAAGGGGGAGGAAGCCACTCCAGGCGGATGGAACGGTGCAGGCCAAGGTTTGAGCGCATGGCATGTTCAGAATGGTGAATTGCTCAGCACGTGTAAAGCACAGGCTCTTGAAGGGCCTTCTGTGTCGCGTGAAGGAGTTTAACTTGTCCTGCAGGCGGTAAGGAGCCATGGGCAGTGGTGGTGTTTTGTTTTTAAATTACCTGTGCTGTTTTCTTTTTCTTGTTACAAAAGTAACACAGTCTCATTGCAAACAGTTCAGAGAGTGTATAAAAATATAGAGAATAGATATTTCACACCCCTACTACCCAGAAATAATAGCTTTTAATATTTTACATATATCCTTCCAGATACTTCTTCTGTGCCTACATGTACATTTGTTCACATTCTTAAACAAAAATGGCGTTGTTCTGTGCACACTGGTTTAAAACTGGATTTTAAAATTAATATAACTTGGAGATATTTCTAAATGAAATAGAGAGCTACAAATTTTTTTCTCTATTGTACAGTGATACCATAATTCTTTTGTGTAATATGTTGGTGTTTCTAATTTTTATTAGAACATTCTTCGTATATTTCTTTGTGTACTTCACCTGTTGTTTCCCTGGTGCGTTCTTACAGGCGGTAGGAGGCGGGGGGTCAAAGGCTTTACTTACTTTTAACTAGTTTCTACACAAATTTCGCCTCACCACCGTGTGCGAGGAACTGTGTTACATGCTGGGGATATGACAGTGATGTCACAGCTCTGCTCTCTGCTCTCGTGGCACCTACAGTTTAGTGGCAAAGGCATGTGAAGCAGTCGGATAAATATATGATAAAGTGTGGTGTGGCGTAGAAAAAGTGAAGGGTAAATGAAAATTTATAATCTTTAAAAAGTCCTTATCTTTTATACATATATACCAAAGTATACACAGATGAAATGGTGTGATTTTTGGGATTTGCCTCAACATATTGCCAGGTTGGGGGTGAGGGAAAGTGGGAGGGAGTCCAGGTGAAACAAGATTGGCCAGAGGTTGACAGTTGCTAAAGCTGGTGGTTAGTTATACTCTGCTTTTGTGTGTTTGAAATTTTCCATAATAAAATGTAGAAACAAGAAGAAATGATGGAAGAGAGGTGATAATCTGATCTACGTTGAGGGGCCGAGGAGGGAAACTTTGCAGCTGAGACCTTTGTGATGTACAGGAGCTGACCAGGCTGCACGTGGTGGCTGGTGGCTGGTGGCTGGTGGCTGGGGAAAGAGCTTTTTCGGCAGTGGGAACAGCATGTCAAAAGGCCCTCAGTAAAAAACGTGTTGGTGTTTTGAGGAAATGAAAGAACGCTGGTGTCGTCAGAGCTGAGAGGCTGGGGAAGGGGGGGGGGGGCGCAGATCATACAAGGCCGTGGAGACCATGTTAAGGATTTTATACTTCAGTCCGACAGTGACAGAAGGAAGACTTCTATAGAAGGGTTTTAAGCAACTGAGTGACAAGGTTACGTTTGCTGCTTTAAGAGCACAAGCCGTTTTGTGGAGAATGGTCTGGGTTCGGGGTTGGAGGAAAAGGAACTGTGAAAGTGGAAGTGCAGAGACACTAGGAGACCATGGCTCCAGTCCAGGAGGTGTGGTGACTGTGGGGTGGGGACGTGGTGGCGCATGTGGAGAGAAGGGAGGCTGGTGTGAGAGGTGTTTTGGCCTTGGTGATGGTGTAGATACGAGGGTCGAAGGGGAGAGGAATTAGAGATGATTTACACATTTCTGACTGATGCATCTGAGTGGTTGGAGGTGGACTTCATTAAGATGGAGAAAAATAGAGGAAGAGCAGGTTTTGTGGCAAGAGACAGACAACACAGTTTGTGATATGCCTAGAAAATTTGTGCCCGTTTGCATTTTCACCTTTATACACGAGACTATGTGAAAGGTTTGTATTTGGAGGCCTGGGCTGTACAGATTTCTGTTTTAGGAAGATCTGGTGGGAGTCTGGAGACCAGTTAGCTGTTAGTCTGTGAGCTCTTTGCATCGGGAATCTCATCTTTATTGTCTCTGCCTACGTATCTATAATAACTAGCACACAGAGTGCTTGGCACATAGTAGATACTCAAATAATATTAAAAGAATGACTGGTTATGGGCAAGAGATCTAGGTAGAGATAGATAGATTCTGGGAGAGTGTCCAAGGTAGAGATTCAACAGGGCTTGGATGGAAGAGATGGACTTGACCTTTGAAGAGCTTTTCAACAGCTCCATGATGCCAGCAAGTCTACATATGGACATTGATTTTTCAAATACCTCATTTTTTCTTCTCAACATTTATTTGTTTGGAACTCCATAGGTTAGAAGCCACTGAGCTGTAATTATGACAGTAGTAGCTTTAAGCTCTATCTGTAACTCTAGTTCTTGTCTCTGCTGACTTCTCAAACCCAGAATCCTTCTAAGCCTAGCAGCACTGGTTGTGGGGGAAGTTTTGGCAGCAAGAGAAATTTGCAGCAGAGCACCAGAAGTTACTGGACAGCAGAAGCTGTCCAGAATTTGAATATAAATTGGATATTACTTACGTGCTTTCCATTTTACAAATGGAGTAATAGCCCTAGAGAGACATCAAAGTGAAAGTCCAGTGTATTTGTCAGTGTAAGCCCAGATTTCCCTGGTGCTGGTACTTACTACAGTCTTAATTCATTCACTACATGCATATATTTTCTTTATTTTCACTGATTCCTTATTGCAGTATCACTGCAATTATACGTTAATTTTAAAAAATATTTTATTTTTGGAGAGAGGGGAAGGGAGGGAGAGAGAAGGGGAGAGAAACATCATTGTGCGGTTGCCTCTTGCGTGCCCCCAACTGGAGACCTGGCCCGCAACCCAGGCATGTGCCCTGACTGGGAATTGAACCTGTGACCCTTTGGTTTGCAGGCCAGCACTCAGTCCACTGAGCCACACCAGCCAGGGCTTATATGTTAATTTTAATATTGCTTATGCTTCCTGAGCCATGACCTTGTTCTTGTGTTGTGCTTATCACTACCAATTAATATCATCCTCTTGTCCTTCCTCTGCTTTCAAAAGTGTTCAGAATATTGCCTCTCAGAGTCAGTATTTTCAACTTGAAAATGGTATCTTTTATATTTTTCTCCTGGTTGCCATGATTGATGTGCACTGGACAATTGGTTTATCTTTGCAAGCGCACCAGATTTAAGTCATCTGGCCTTGTAGCAGCAGTGCCAGGTGCTGTGGAATCCGGGCATGTGGAGCTGACAGCTCCGGGCCCTCCTCGGCATGCGCAGCGGAGGCATGTGTGGGCACGGGGCAGCGTGGGCTAGGTAGCAGAGAAGGGAGACAGCTGGGGGTTTGCAGAGTGCATTTTCAAGGAATATTTTGAGGGAGATAAAGGAAGCTGCTTAAAATTTCATATTTTCTAGAAGACTTTGAAATTGGATCCAGGTTAAATTCTTTCCTCTATTCAGTCAATCAACTTTTGTTCTGACATTTTAGGACTGGAATTCATTCCTGTCTAACAAGAAGCATTCTCTAGGGTTGTATAGAGTGGTGGCATATACATAATGAGTGAATTAACCAGCCGTTAATGAGGAGGATCAATGAGGAGGATGAATGGAAATAGGTTCTGGAAATCTCATTTGATACCACTGTCCCTCTACATTCTAAGCACTGTGAGGTAGATATTATTATATACATTTTATAAATGAGAAAACCGAGGTTTTGGGAAGTTGAAGTATTTCTCTGAAGGTCATACAGCTAATCACTGATGGAGCTGACATACAAACCTAAGTTTTATCTGGTGCAAAGACTGTACTTTTATTTTTTTAAAACATTTTATTTAGCCCTGGCTGGTGTGGCTCTGTGGACTGAGCGCTGGCCTGCAAAGCAAAAGATTGCTGGTTCGATTCCCAGTCAGGGCACATGCCTGGGCTGCAGGCCAGGTCCCTGGTTGGGGGTGTGTGAGAAGCAGCCACACATTGATATTTCTCTCCCTCTCCTTCTCCCTCCCTCTACAAATAAATAAAGAAAATCTTAAAAAACAAAACAAAACAAAACAAAACCCCCCCATTTTATTTATTTATTTTTAGAGGTAGGGGAAGGGAGGGAGAGAGGGAGAGAAACATCAATGTGCCTCTTCTGTGCCCCCTACTGGGGACCTGGCCCGCAACCCGGGCATGTGCTCTGACTGGGAATCAAACCGGTGACCCTTTGGTTCATAGGTTGGCACTCAATCCACTGAGCCACATCAGCCAGGGCGAGATTGTACTTTTAATAATGTCACAATTTTCCCACATTTTCAGCCATATAAGTAACTTTTGTTTCTTATTTTTTTCTTCTCCAATTTCAGAACCTTTTATGGGACATGCAGCTATTGACTGATAAATCTAGTGGCTTAAAACTAAAGGAGGCTGAGTGCCCACCATAGAACTATCACTGTTTCCCTGGGGAAAGGTTGTAGGGGGGGCATGGGAGGGGGCAGAGGAGGCTCTCCTGATTTTTCGTGAAAGTATTACTGCCTGTATTTCTGTACTGCGGCCTTGCTAGTAGCTCCAGAGTATCAGGTCTTAGTCTTCTGTTCCTCAGAGGCAGAGTCTCTGGGGCGGGGTCTGGAGAAGTTCCGCAGCTGTGATGGTTGCTCAGAGGACTGGGGGTCACCTTCTCCGGGAAGCCGACGGTGTGACTCACATTCCATAGCTAACTTTTTAATTTAACTCTTAAAAATAAAAGAAAATTTCTTTCAATTACAGCTGACATTCAATATTATATTAGTTTCAGATGTACAGTATAGTGGTTAAACATTTGTATAACTTACGAGGTGATCACCCCGGTAAGTCCGGTACCTGTCTGACGCTACACGTAGTTGCATATGCGTAGGCCTTACATGGTAGTGCTCAGCTATTACAGCATTACTGACTGTAGTCCCTGGGCTCCACAGTTTACTTTTTCTGGTTTGTTCACAAAACTATTTTATCTATTTTAACTATTTTATCATGAGTTCCAGAATCTAGAACAAATGGAAAATGGTAAAGAAACCTGAGCTATTAACTTTTGCTCCCATTTTTAACTCTACATAACTTAGATCGTATCTGAATTCCTTTATGAAAGCTGCAATCTGTAATAGACATTCAGCCTCCTGTGAGATTTCATTCCTATCTGTTTGGGTTTTTCATTTTGTGTGAATGTGACTCCCTGTCACTGGAAGAAGTGTGTGAATCATTTGTGTGTGGATTAGCTATACAGCAGGACTGTGCAAATCTGTCTAGGGACTCAAAGGGACTGAAGGTCTTTTTAGAGGATAAATCTGAGTCTGTTGCGATAATGGCAGTGAGAAAGTATCGGGAGGAAGTTTCAGGTGGAGCACACCACCTGGTGGTCGTAAAGAGGATTCGAGCCTTCTGGGTTCGTAGTTCTTGCCATGGTGTCTGAGTGATATCTTTGTCAAAAAATTACATTCTGACTTAGAATAACTGTGGACTCAAATTTCTGAGAATAATCTGGCATATGATTCTAGCATTCCTTTATTAAACTGCTGTCCGAACTGCAGACCAACTGAACAATTTTCTGTGTCTGGCCTTTTACACTTAGTTGCCCAAAACGCAAGGTCCTGTTTCTCTCTGTAGAAAATCATTTTGTGTCTTTTCACCTCTTTATCGCAACTGCTAACTTTTATATCATGCTTATTTTATGTGTATGATGGAGAAGGAAATATTAGTGATTTTTTAGTAAGTCTTTGGCAGGTGTCATATAAAAGTAAGTCGCTTTTTCCTGTATAAAAATTATGAAGACAAGTTTGATAATTTTCCAGAGTGATTATTAGGGTGAACAGAGTTGGCAGGGAATGAGAGATTATGTAATGGTTTTTCACTAAAATACATATCTAAGATTTCTTTTTTATTTCTGTAATCATCTTTATGTGACAGTCTTAAATCTAGGTCAGGGGTGTCAAACTCATTTTCACCAGGGGCCACATTGGCCTTGTGGTTGCCTTCAGAGGGCCAGATGTAATTTTAGGGCTGTATTAATGTAACGACTCCTTAACAGTTAAGCGAGAGCTCAGCACTGCTGCCAGGTAGAAACAAGGTGCTGGGCCGGATCAAACAAGGTGGAGGGCTGGATTCGGCTTATGGGCCTTGTGTTCGCCGCCTGTGCTCTAGATGATTCTGTAGTTGGGTAAAGCAGGGACATCAACCCAAGGTTCTCCTATTAAGTTCATCTGGATGCATATTTTATAGGCCTGGTAGGGAGAAGAGGATAAACAAAGTTTTAAATTTCAGATCGAACCTCGGGCTGGCATGGCATGACTGTATCTTTTCCCCTAGCAGGAACAGCGAACCCAGGCCCACCACCGCTGAAAAGTTGTTCAAGGGAGGGCTGTTCATGTAGGACTGAGTACAGTGCGACGTAACTTTGCCCTGTTCTCCTAAGGATTTTTCTTTATATAAGCAACAATATTATAACATCTACATTTCAACACTTGTATTATTAGACATTGTGAGAAGCTACTCCACACAACAATGTCCATATGATGTATAATTCCATGTATATGAAATGGCAAGTCTATATAGACAGAAATTAAATGTATGGTTGCCAGGCCCGGGGTGGGGGTAGGGAGGAGTTGGGAGGAGTGGGGAGTGCTTGCTTATGGGTTTGAGATTTCTTTCGGAGGTGGTGAAAATGTTCTGAAATTAGATAGTGGTAATGGTTGCACAACCATGCGACTACAGGGTTGTGCAAAACTAGTTTTACAGTTGTGGGTTCGTGAAACAGAGTTTATTCTTGTAATTATTCTATTATTTTTCATATGAGCAACTGTAAACCTGTCTTTGTCGCACCCTTTATACTAAAAACCACTGTATGGTACAGTTAAAAAAATTAGAAACAACAACAAAAAAGTTGACCCGTAGAGGAATGAACAAAACCAATAAAGAGGTGATTGTGGTAACAGTTCTCTCACTTACATTGTAGCAGAAATGTTTGATAATCTAAATTACAGCTTGGGCCTTGAACATTGTTTTAATCTGTACTTTGCTGTCCTGTTCCTGACCTTCACAGGGCCGCGATGGGCCTCCTGGAACATTGGTGTGTTCATCTGCATTCGATGTGCTGGAATCCACAGGAATCTGGGGGTGCACATATCCAGGGTAAAATCAGTTAACCTTGACCAGTGGACTCAAGAACAGATTCAGGTACTTATGCAACCCCAGGGTTACAATAGTTCCAGGTAAACTTCGCACTGGGCACAAAGGCGAAGATATAGGAAAGTTTGGTTGTCAAACGCTTATGTCAAATTCTGATACCTTAATAGAGAAATTTTTAATCTTACTGTTTAAAATACAAGTTATTCTACCTTTATTTTACTTACTTCGAAATGCAAATAGCCTATGGTCTAGAACCCCATGTATCCAGGAGGGTGGATAGGGGGATCTTCGGATTGTTTTCTAAGACTCTTGGCATTTGCAGATCTAACATTTGTAGTTTTAGATGTTCTCTAAAAACAAAATTAAAAAAAAAAAACCTCTAACTCGCCGACTTGTAACATTTTATTGCTAAAATGCATATGTGCCTCTTGCTCGCTGTTAGGTTGGTGGGCTGGGAGCGAGACCCTTGGGTCAATGAGTCCAGCTGGCTTCAGGTCGGCGCCCCTACGTGGCCTCCTTGTCCTCCGTCCTCTTCCTGCCCTGAAACTTCTTGTAGTGATTTATTAAAAACAATGTTCTTTTTCTGAGGGTGGGAGAGTGGCTCCAAAGAAAACCAGTTGCTAAAGTTGATAGTGGAAATCAACTTTATTTTTTATGTCCACTATAAGAGGTTATTCTCAACCAGAACATGGCTTTAGAAATACTTTAGGCTGCTTTTATAGATTTATTAAATAGATTTATTAAAGGTCTAAACATTGAGTTTTAGCAGTATTTTTCGGTTCACTTTCCTGTATCTTATGAAGGAAGTTACGTGCCTTGGAGCATTTGGGAATTTGAAGATTTTATGAACTCTTGGGACTTATCTCTCACAAGTGTTAAGGAGTCTCTTTCAAAAGCCTAGTTAAGCTCCGGCCCAGATGGTTCAGTTGGTTGGGCATCGTCCTGCAACCCGAAGCGTTGCCAGTTTGATGTTTGGTAGGGGCTCGTGCCTGGGGTGCAGGTTCCCTCCTCAGTCGGAGTGGGTATGGAAGGCAGCCAGTCGATGTCTCTCCGTCACATCCATGTTTCTCTCCCTCCCATCCCCTCTAAAATAAAAAAATAAATAAAAAGCCCAGTTAAAGCACATTCATTGGTAATTAAGCTGAGCTGGTTAACCAGGAGTATAAATGCTGAATGTAGTTACTGCGCGTGCGTTGCCTGCCCGGCGAGGCACTGATTATTGCTGCCAAGTAGACATTTTGGTGGGTAGCTGTGTGTCTTAGACTTTCAAATGGGATCTTGAATTGTGACTGAATTAAATATATCTTGTCAGATCTTTCAATGAGAGAAACTCATGGGGGTTGGGGTTGGGAAAGACAATTGTGGGGACAGATGGTTGGCAAAGTAGAGAGAATCGTGTACTTTGGAAATCAAAGTACACAGGTTTAAATCCTGTTTCTGCCACTCTCTAGCTTGGTTCTTCAACTGTAAAATGCTGTCATTGGTTGAGAAGTTTTTCAGTTCTTCCCTGACCTGACACTCCATGTTTCCACATCTCTTTGATTACAGTGCATGCAAGAGATGGGGAATGGAAAGGCCAACCGACTGTATGAAGCCTACCTTCCTGAGACCTTCCGGCGACCGCAAATAGACCCGTATCTTTTCTGGAGCAACCTAGGAGACTGAGTGGTATTTTGGTGATTTGGGAGAGTCACATAGACTCAAGACCCATGATCTGTCTGGGCAAAGTCAGATCTAATCTATGTGGATTAGTCACAGTTATGTTTTCTCTCTCCTGCAACCAAGACCCACGAAAAGCATGTGTATACTTTCTATGACAGAACGGTGGTTTCATGTGGGGAAAACTCATTCAGGAATTAAGATTGCAGTTGTTCACTGTGAATTCCTCTGTAAAGTGACATGTCCAGTAGTTTTTGGATTTCTGAAGCTATTGTTTGGTAAAAATAATTTAGTATGTTGTGTTGAATCAGCAAAACTACCAGCCACTTTTAGGGCCTTTTTATGTGAAAGAATTAACTGTTGCTGGCCAATTAATAACTTTCCCCCATGCCCTCAACATGGGGCAGCACCTGGTTCACAAAACCAAACCCCCTAAAGTCCATGCTTCTCAAAATGTGGTTTGCTGACCATCTTGTTTGAGTTCCCATTTTGGCTGGTGCAGGTGGCACCTGTGACAATGCAGATTTGGGGCCCTGCAGAAAGAAGACCCCCTGATTGGAATCTGGCCATGGGGTGCAAGAGCCTGTATTTTTAAAGTCCACTCAGTTAACTTTGTTTAAGGCCTGCTGACGTAAGGGCTCTAAAATAGGTAGTTGAATGCTGCTTTATCTGTATTCTAGAACAGCCACAGGCTCCTCTGCTGTCAACATGAAAATTAATCCCATCTGTGGCTATCAGTTCTCTGAAGGAAAATCAGAGGAAATAGGGTTCCCTGCAGTAACCGCGAAGGAGGCATTTCACGGTTTTGGTCAGGGAAGCTGCACGTGGAGAGACAGGAGCCACGTGGGGAAACCAGGCAGGAGGCAGAGAGAACGACGTTCCATGGGATGCAGGCTGACCTTTTACAGTCATCCTGCGGGAAAGACTTGCTTGATTTATCCTTAATGAGCTTTTTGCAGAGCTGTTGAGGGGTTTATTCGAGATAAATACGAGAAGAAGAAATACATGGACCGAAGTTTGGACATCAACGCCCTTAGGGTTGGTTGTAAATCTTTCAAGTTTTGTCTATAATAAGTAATTTGCTTATTAATCATAGTAAGAATTTGAAGAACACCTACCAGCAGGCTCAAAAACTATCATTTAGCCCAGGCTGGTGTGGCTCAGTGGAATGAGTGGCAGCCTGTGAACCAAAAGGTCACCGGTTTGATTCCCAGCTCAGGGCACAGGCCTGGGTTGCGGGCCAGGCCCCCAGCTGGGGGTGCGTGAGGGCCAACTGATCGATGTTTCCCCTACACATTGACGTTTCTCTCCCTCCCTTCCCCCTTTCAGAAAATAAATTAATAAAATCTTAAAACAATTATAATTTAAAAAATACAGAAGTAACAAAACAAACATGTAAGCAAAATAGAAAGAGCATGGAAATAAAGAACAAACTGACAGTGACCAGAAGGGAGGGGGGTGGGGGGCACTGGGGCAAAGAAGGGGAAGTGTCAAGGAACATGTATAAAGGACCCATGGACAAAGACAACGGCGGGGGGGGGGGAGGATTGAATGTGGAAGTTGGAGGAGGGGAGGGCGGGGGAGAGTAATGGAGGGGGAAATGAGGACAACTGTAACTGAACAACAATTAATTAAAAAAATATAGAGAAGTAGAAAAGAGCCAGTTACTGAATCAAGACCATGAAATGTCATGGAAAAATCTTTGGCTTCAGGGGTGTACAGGGCAAACCATCAGTGAATTCTTTGCCTTGATTTGTATTTGAGTGTTAGTGACTTCAGTTCCAAATTATTTCTTCAGACATGCTGGGCATATGAGATCAAATAGAATAATATATGTATATATATTTATATGTATATGTGTGTATATAGGTTATATGTATATTATATATACACAACTATACAAACCCTTCATACATACATACATACATGAATATTTCTTCTACAAATGAAGTCAACAAAATTAAATGTAATTAAAGCACCAGTTTTCTTCAGTTTGACCAGCATGTATTTCCTGTGTCAATGGACTGATTGCACTGGGACCCTTTTTCCTGAGAAGGGTCTTGGAAGGAGACTGTCCGCGGGCAGGCGCACTTTCCATCCTGGGCACGTGGTTGGAATCTGGACTACGATGTATTATAACTAGGACAAGTATAACATACAGGAGGAAATGTGACATGGTTTCTGGAAGAAGAGTACAAGCCCGGTTACTGACAACTAAAGAACCACTACATAGGACTATCTAGAGAGCTTTTGTCAAGTTCTACAGGAAATTTGCTGAGGTATAATTGACTACTTTCTTGAGCCACACGAAGGGTAGAAAGTGTGGGATTCTCTAATTCTAGCGCAGGTCCTGTTTACCTGTCATCCACCTAGTTTTTTTAGTGGAGGATGCAATATAGTTAGTAAAATCATTCAGTTTACAAGGGGCTCTAAGCCTTTCCAATTTGGGGCTCAAAGCTCCAAATTGGTCTTTTGACATTGAATGAAAAGGAATGAACTGGAATCAGCTCCAGATTGATCTTTTGAGGTTGTGTGAAAAGGCAGTAACCACGCAGGTAAGTAAGTGCAAGGTAATACTTGCAGTTAGGTGAAGATGAGCCCTCTCAACTCAGCATGATGGACTCTTACCTCAGAATCATCCAGAAAAGGGACAAGGAGGTTCTCATTACTGTTCCGAGGAAGACAAGCCCGCTGAAGAGCTGTGGCTTGGATGGCTTGTCCAAAAGGACTTGAAACCAAAACACATGCACTGCCTTTCACTTCTAGAATACTCTACCTCTGTGCATTGGACCTGGAGACGTGACATTAGATGAGATCAGAAAAGGGCATCCCAGGCGGCATCCAAAGATGGGAGGAGGGGGGCACCACTGCATGAAGACAGCGCCTGTTCACAAAAACATCCTGTCCCACTCATGGCGTGTCTTCATTTAGGGAGGAAATACCCCCTGTTTACCAAAAGGCTATTTCAGTATTTTTTCTTTGATGTACTTAGATCACAGTTTATCTTACCTTTTTCCTTCTGTGGCATAAAGGTCGTGATTTACGTTTTCATTCGCATAAATAATTGTGGGGTGAATTACTTGGTGCATATGAGTTTTTCCATGTTTTGGGTTATTTTCTTAAAATGTATTAGAAGATATGGTATTATCTAGGTCAGAGGGTTTCAGTATTTTTCATACTTTTGCCAACATACTTTCCAGAAGTTGTACTGTTTGATACTGTCTTCTCAGCATTGTAGCAGAGAATGGGTTTTACGTCATCTCTACCAACCTTAGGTATTACTGAGGTCTTTCAGAAAAAAAAGCATTATAATTTGCACCTTTGGATCATTAGCAAGGTTGAACATTTTCACATGTGTGCTATACTTCCTTTCATATGCCTATGTTCTTGAGTTTACTTTGTGGTTCTGGTTAACATTTAAATGTTTGTTTGATTTTTAAAATGTGACCAGTAACATCTGTGACAGCATTATGAAACTACCTCCGAAAGTAACAAAACTGGCAGAGACTTTCTGATATTTTCCTTTTGATGTGCTTTTTGGCTTTACACAGGGGGCTCATTCAGGACACCCTGAAAAGGATACTTCAATCCTTTTACTCTTTTTTTCTGCCTTATTTCCTTGATTTTTGTTTTCCTAATCATTAAGCTTGAAATTACGGTTCATTTCCTGAGTTTTTAAAAAAGAGGCAAAGATTAAGAACTTATGATTGAATTTATAAAGTCACAAAGAATATTTGTTAGTCTGAACATGAACTTACTTCACTGATACATGCCAAGATTGCAGGGCGGGGTGGTGGCTCAAAGCATAAGCACGTTAAACCTGAATCGAAAAGGGGCAGCGGGGTGGGTGAGATGTTTTAACCTTGGCAAATAGCCTACACTGCGCATTTCAAGAGTTGTACGACAGAACTAGGAGGGCAGGTGCCCAAGATGTTTGAAAGATGCCTCGTAGAGACTGAGGCTGAAGTGGGCAAGGCCAGCTTTCAGGCCCCACACCACGAAACTCCCAAGCTTGTCAGACTTTTGCATCAGATTCAGTAGGGAATTTTTTGTTTCCTCTTTGGACATTTGGAATGATAATTTATCAAACTGTTAATCACCATTGAGCTTGTGTTCTTTGTCTTGTTTGTAAAATCATAGAAAGAAAAAGATGACAAGTGGAAAAGAGGGAATGAGCCAGCTCCGGAGAAAAAAGTGGAACCTGTCGTTTTTGAGAAAGTGAAAATGGTAAGTGGGAAAATGTCCGCACTGTGTGGGCGGCCTCAGGCGTGCTCATACGTGCAGAGGCTGGTGTGGGGTCAGCAGCACGTTGCACCTGGGGCTGCAGGGTCTGCGTTGGGATTAGATCGCCCGCTGCCATTTCCGCTTCTTTTCCTTCGCTTATTGTGGCCTCATCTGCTCTGTAACACTTCCCTTTGGGGCCAGATGGCAGCCTGGGAACCGCATCTGTTCCATTTAAGCAAGAGGCACATTCCATACCAGAATGTCAAGGCTGCGTGACACCTGAATGGATGTTACCCTTACTTTAGTCCTTCTCTTGCTAGACCTTCTGGACCTCATTTCCTGTTGCAGTTAAGAACAGTCCGGAAGCCAGGCCATACTGATCCATTTTAAACAATCACTTCTCATATTCTTGCTCTGTCATATTGAAGTGGACACCGTTCTCTTTCCACAGGACATACGGTGGCTATAGTAGTAGATACTCCAGTGTCAGAGCTTGGAATCTTAGGAGAGAGGACTTTTTACTGTTTGCTTAAAGAAGAGTGTTTTATCATCATTCCGAATCACACTGTCTAAGGAACACAGTCACTAGTGATACCGGCAGAGTGAATTCAGTAATCTTCAGACTGATCTCCCTTTTAGTATTAAAGGTTTTCTAATCACTGGGAGATTTGTTGGCTCTTGGCTTTTGTGCCATCAGACACCTACTTTATTCTTGTTTTTCCTGGGACCGAACACTGCTACTTCTGTCAGATCCCTGATCTGTGCTTGTCTTGGTTTCAGACAGATCTGTCTCTTCAGAAAGCCAGGCAAGCACAGATGATATCTTTGTTTTTCACTTCAGGTCTGAGTTATGCCCTCGCGCCCCCTGAGTCTTTCACCTGACACTTCCTGAGTTTTGCTTCTTTGATAAGTCTCTTTGAATAGCAGCAACCGTACCACAGCAATACCTGTGGCTTTACAGTGGAGAGGGGGGAAAAAGGGTTCAAGACACCTGCTTATTTCTTTCTGTAACATATTTTCACCTCAGCCACAGAAAAAAGAAGATCCACAGCTACCTCGGAAAAGCTCCCCGAAATCCGCAGCGCCCGTCATGGATTTGTTGGGCCTTGGTAAGAGTTAGACTTCTTCACTCCCGTAATCTTACAAATTCTGATGGATTCTCTCTGTTCCTGGGAAGGGAGGTAGAGATGGTAGTCTCCGGTTTGTGTCCTTGTCACTAAGAGTGTCCTCTCATGTTCTTCCTGTCGTTTTACATCTGAGCGGTGTGCTGAGGTAGTGTTTTCTGAGACGTGGTCAGAGCGGCAGCGCAGGGCAGTGGTTAAGAGCCTTTGGAGCCCGAGTCCCAGCCCTGCCACTTACTGTTACGTGGGGATGTGGAGTCTCCCCTTCAAGGGTGTTGTTGGAAGGATGAGATGAGATAACGCCTCTAAATCCCTTAGTCCCAAGCCTGGCACATATTACGCACTCAGTGAACGTTGGCACTTTTCACTACACCCGCACCTGTGAGCCTTGCCCCCACCCTCTCAGTTTTCAGGTGCAACCCCTTACCTTGTGCTCACTTTTTTCCGCATCTTAGAAACCATGCCCCTTTCAGAAGTGTAGCTTATTCTTTACCTTTCACAGTGCTGATGGTTGTCTTTATTTCAGTCCATTTCCGCGGATTTAGGTTATTGGCTGCTTAGGCTTCTAATTTCTGTATCTTTAATTTCTCTCTGAAAATCAGTCCTACACGGCTTTGTCCCTCAGCCAGGAAGGAGCCAGCCAGCCTCCTTGCTGTGGGGGGCTGCAGCCTTCAGGCCTGGGTTTCTGCTGCCCTGGGCGTGGTAGCTGGGCTACACACTTCCCCAGAGTGTGCTTGAAAATGGGGGTGGGGCTTCTCCTGGGATGCCCCATCCAAGCTAGATGATTCCAGAAGCCTAGATTTCCAGGTCCATGATGGAGCATATGGGCCTTCTCAGTCGTCTTTGTGTCTGCGACAGAAGGAAGGCATGGGCTTCGTGAGCAGTGCTGCGTTGTAACCTCAATCTTCCTTCCCAGACGCTCCTGTGGCCTGCTCCCTTGCGAGCAGTAAGACCAGCAATACCCTGGAGAAGGACTTAGATCTTTTGGCTTCTGTTCCATCTCCTTCTTCGGCTTCCAGACAGGTGAGTCTTGTGGGCTCCTCAGGATTCAAAGAGGATTCTGAAAGGGGCGATTTTGAGAACTTAATCATGGATCCAAGTCATGCTTCCTTGGTGGAACGGAACTTCAGTTTTCTTGGTTCTTGATTCTTTACTTAACACTGTGTTGTCTCCGTTACAGCCTAAGTTTACTATTCACTCCATTCTCTCCTGTCCCCAAAGAGTGGGCCCTTTGAATGGGCTTCTTTCTGTCTGACGGGTGTCTGTCAAATTGTAAAAACTGATATTTTAGGTCAGTTCCTCAGCCTGAGTTATTGCCAGAGAATATGTAGGTATGAAAGACTTGAAACATTTGATGGCTGCTATTTGGGGAATATTTGCTAGGTACCATACACAGTGCTAGGTGTTTTTGTATATTTCATTTATAATTTAAAATCTTTAACACAACCTTGCAAAATGGATATTTTTTTAAAAAGATTTTATTTATTTTATTTTTAGAGCGAGAGGAAGAGAAAGAGAAAGAGAGGGTGAGAAACATCAATGTGTGGTTGCCTCTTGTACACCCCCTGCTGGGCACCTGGCCCATAACCCGGGCATGTGCCCTGACTGGGAATTGAACCAGAGACCCTTTGCTTTGTAGGTCCACACTCAATCCACTGAGCTACACCAGCCAGGGCCAAAATGGATATTTTATAGATGAGGAAACATTACTTCAGAAAATTTATTGACTAACCTCTCGATATACAACAAGTAAATGGCTACTCTGGTATCTAAATTCACTTATTTCTAGCTGCATCATTTGTAGATTGCTTTTGTTTTTAAAATTTATTTTTTATTTTAGCAAATCACATTGTTTTGCTATAGAACAAAGTATTGTTCCAGAGCTCAACTATCAGGTGTTTTCACACATTTGTATGGTAAAAATGTCAGGAGGCTATTAACTTCAGCTATGAATACTTATTGCAAAAGTTAGAAGCAGCAGAGAGATGAGGGAGGTCCTTACGGAGCCCCCCCTGGGGACCACCAATTCTCCCCCTGCGCTCTGTGCCCCAAGGTTGTAGGTTCCATGCCAACTGCAGGGAGTGCTGGTTCTGTTCCTGAAAACCTGAACCTGTTTCCAGAGCCAGGAGGCAAGTCAGAAGAAACGAGCAAGAAACAGCTCTCTAAAGACTCCATCCTCTCACTGTACGGGTCCCAGACGCCGCAGATACCCGCCCAAGGTAGATTCCGTGGGGCTCGTGCCAGCGTGCCAGACAGACACACGAGGGCTAAGTGCAGGAGTTACTCGTGATGGGGCAGCTGCTGTGGGGACTGTGACATCGTATTCCAAACAAGCCTGTGTGTGAATGACATTTCTTTTTTTTAAGGTTTTATTTATTTATTTTTAGAGAGAGGGGGAGGGAGGGAGAAATAAAGGGAAAGACACATCAATGTGTGGTTGCCTCTCACCTGGCCCCCAGCGGGTACCTTGTCCACAACCCAGGCATGTGCCTTGACTGGGACTCGAACTGTCGACTCTTTGGTTCGCAGCCCGAGCTCAATTCAGTGAGCCACACCAGCCAGGGCATGAATGACATTTCTTGTGAAGCCACAAAGTATCCGCAGATTCTTCTGTGGGGTCCAATGTCACACCTTTGTGATGTCTGATTCTAGGTCTGGATCTAGACCTTAAAGGGGTTGTGGCGAGGTCAGAAACCCACTGGTGGTAAGCCGTCGCAAGCCTTGCAGGGATTCTGTCTAACTCACTGTTTTGCTGTGTAAAAGAGCATTCTGAGTTGAGTAGTCCTGAGAAACACTAGAGGGGAAGGAGTAGCCAGTGACACTTTGGACTGACTTTGCGTGGTTTCTTAACAGATCTGTGTGTATGTTTTCTTGGCAGCAATGTTCATGGCTCCTGCTCAGATGGCATATCCCACAGCCTACCCCAGCTTCCCTGGGGTTGCACCCCCTAACAGCATAATGGGGAGCATGATGCCCCCACCAGTAGGCATGGTAGCTCAGCCAGGAGCCTCCGGGATGGTTGCCCCCATGGCCATGCCTGCAGGCTATATGGGTGGTATGCAGGCACCAGTGATGGGCGTCCCAAACGGAATGATGGCTGCCCAGCAGGCTGGCTACATGGCAGGCATGGCGGCTATGCCCCCGACCGTGTACGGGGTTCAGCCAGCCCAGCAGCTGCAGTGGAACCTCACTCAGGTAAGCTGCCCTATTTTATTTGGGACGAGAGTTTTCAGACTTCCTCAAGGCCATCTTGCTTTGTGTCTCCCCCTTATAGTTTGTATCCTTCCATTAGATGAGGTAACACGAGAGACATTCTTATGCTTAGGTTTGCTATTTTTCCTTCCAAAGTCAGACTTTCTGCAGAGTTCTGGGTTCATGTAGAATAAGGGTAACTGCCTAAATCCAAATCTCTCTCTGCAGTCATCAGAACAAACAAACAAACAAAAACATATACAGATAGACAAAGAGAACAAATGAAACCTCCTAGAACCATGGCTACCACGTCTTGTAGATAGAATATTACAGACTTCAAATTACATGGCAGTTGGCATGTAAATACCTAAATCCAGCAGAGCCAGCATCATGGAGAAGGCTGTGAAAAGAGGAGAGGGACCCTGGCCGGGTAGCTCAGTTGGTTAGAGAATCATCCCAAAGTTGTGGGTTTGATCCTTGGTCAGGGCACATTCAAGAATTAACCAATGAATGCATAAATAAGTGGAATGACAAACTGATCTCTCTCTCTCCCCTTTTACTTTCTCTCTTTAAAATCAATAAATAATTTTTTTAAAAAAGAGCCCTGGCTGGTGTAGCTCAGTGGATTGAGCGTGGGCCTGTGAACCAAAGGGTCACCGGTTTGATCCCCAGTCAGGGCACATGCCTGGGTTGTGGGCCAGGTCCCCAGTTGGGGTCACATGAGAAGCAACCACGCGTTGATGTTTTTCTCTTTCTCTCCCTCCCTTTCTCTAAAAATAAATAAATAAAATCTAAAAAAGAAAAAGAGGAGAGGGAACAGGAGGCCAGAGGTGAAAGAAGATAGACAGAATCATCCCCTAGAAAGAGAAAGACCGACCCTGATTGGAGACATGTTGAGAAGAGGTCTGAGACCTGGTAGATGAGGACTCTGGTTATTTGGAGAATCAAAAATAAGGGACTGAAATATACAGGATTATAGACGGTGGCCTCGGGAAGCACTGCTTCTCGGGAGATAGGATGACTGAAAAGGAGGACATGCCCTCTGGAGGCCTGGTGGTGACAGGAAGTGGAAAGAGGGCCACTACATCAGAAACACTCGGTCCTCCCCTCTGCAAAACACTCAGTTCCCTATGCCGACAGAAGAGGGTGCTCCTGAACTAAGAATGGCACTAATAGACTGTCACACAGCAGGAAAAAAATCTGTGCGTCCATAGTAACATATATTTTTAAATGGGTGTGGGATAGAGGGAGGGAAAGCCTTTACTGAAGAATGACCACTAATAATTGTAGAAAAATAGGGTTGTCACATATTCCCAAGGAGATATGCTTCAGATTATATATTAATTACAATGGAAAAACACCATGATAGCCACTACCTAGGCCAAACGATCCAGCATAAAATCACCAGCAGTGGGACAACTTAGTATCACATGCTTTTTGGCATCTTGTAGGAAGACTTAAGAAGCGCACAATATCACCGACATAGAATTCTTGCCAAAAATGGATCCAATCATAAGAAAACATGATATAAAATCCAAATTGAGGGATTTTCTGTTAAGTAAGTGGCTGGATTCTTAAAACAATGTCAGGAAAAAAGAAGAATGAGGTGGGGGAAGTGTTCTAGATTAAAGTAGACCAAAGACATATGAAAATGAAATGTGTATTAGAATATTGTACCAATCTTACATTTCTTGAGCACGTTAATTATATTGTGGTTCTGGGAAAGCGTTATTTCTTACGAAATGCATCCTGACTTCAGGGGTGAAATGTCTCATATCCACAATTTTCAGTGCCCATCAACATTTTTTAAAGTTTATGCAGATAGGTCAGGGAATACGATAAAATGCTGATAATTGGTGAATTTAAGAAAGGGATTTCTTAATGGGTTTCATTGTACTATTTCAAGTTTTCTGTAAGCTTGAAATTAAAAGTTGGTGGAAGAAAAATAGACCTCCTGAAGAAAAAACTTCTGCAGAAAATGTACTAGGCCTAGGACATTTAAGGCATTTTGCTTTGATAAATTGTTCCTTCTGTTCACTGTCAGAGGCTAGTCTTTCAAAGCAGCCCACAGAGAGGCCCCGCCCCCACCCAGGCCCTATTCCGGGGCTCCGGTCTCCCAGTTTCCCTTCTCATGCACTCAAGATACGTTGGTCTTTTTTAAAAAATTTATTTGGCTTGCTTTTGTTCGTCCTGAACCGTCCATTTTCCTTTTCTCTTGAGTGTGCACAAGCACTGTCACTGACAGTTACAGCTCTCTGCTGGGGAGAGGACAGGCGCACTGGCTGGGGCTTGCTGCCTGCTCTCAGGGTTGGCTCCGGCTCCGGCAGGTTGACAATAGGCTCCTTCTGTGCAGGAAGAGAGCCTGGAGAGGAAAAAGGGAGCCATCTCCGGTGCTGCTTTTCCGTGGGCTAGCTGCAGGACTTCGTCCTCCCCTCCCTGAGCATTAGTCTCTGTCAACATGTCTTTTCTGAGGAGTCCTTCCTTTATGAGATCTGGTGTCTTTGAAATGATCTATTGTGGTTCAGGGCAGTTACGTTCAGGGCAGTTACGTGCCACGACAGAGTTCCCCTCTGCACCCCCCCAACCCCCCCGCGTGGATGGAAGGACTCCTACCCTGCCTTTTGCGCTAATTGGCTGCATGCCCACATCCTGGTCTGAAAGTCTCCTCTCTCCCTTTCAGATGACCCAGCAGATGGCAGGGATGAACTTCTGTGGAGCCAATGGCATGCTGAGCTATGGGCAGTCGATGAGCGGCGGAAATGGACAGGCAGCGAATCAGACTCTCAGCCCTCAGATGTGGAAATAAAAACAGAACACCTGTGTGGCTGCCCCTCTCCTCCGCCCTCTCTGCCCCTTGCTCCTCTTTCCCCAACTCTTTCAGCCCATCCCCTTCTCCTACCTCTCTCTGTTTGGTTTAGAAATTGCTCAGTCTGTTGTTTGGGATTTGGCATTCCGCCCAGCCCAGCCACTTCCCAAACACACAGACCTCTCTGTTGCTTTATGTTGTACATGTCCCCGAGCTATCCTGACCTCCTCCCCAGCAGCCCCAGTGCTCTCCCGCACCAGCACCTTAGGAATTGTTGGCAGAAGGCACTTAATACTGCGGAAGAAATGCGCACACTTTTGAGTACCTTTCCCGCAAGGTTAGCCCTCCTTTCAGACTGTCAGAGGGGCCTGTAGGTATTGTTTTAGGCAAAGAGGGAGGGCTTAGAGCTACTTCCATGTGTGTTAATGAACTATTTCTACATGTTTAAATTATTGGTTAAAGCGGGAAGCATCATGCTCCCATGATTTATGGGAATTAAGAATGTACTGAAATCAAATTAAATACTTCTTGGGTCTTAGATCAGGTTGGGCCTGGCCTTGGGGAGAGATGAACCCCCATCTATGAGGATGAGCAAAAATGTTACCCTCCTGAGCCCGGAATTGCTTTCCGGATCTGAGGCGTCGGGACTGGCTGCTTCAGTCAGCCTTTATTAGCACCAAAGACTCTATGAAGGTCCCACAAAAACACACAGCCCTTTCCCTGCCTCCGTCTTGCCTGTGGTAGGACCCAGCTCCACGGCTAGAGGACCAGCCCCTCCAGAGGGAATGCAGAGCTTAACATGTGCACTGCGTGTGTGTGTGTGTGTGTGTGTGTGTGTGTGTGTGTGTTCCGCCTCCCACTCTCTCCCCATCTGCTCTGGGTATTTCTGTTTTTGTTTTTTCAGGTTTAGGTTTACAACAGAGAGGAAATAATTTATCAACAGTCTGAAACTGTTGCCAGTTTTTCTTACAGTTTAAAAAAAATGCAATCTCACTGATGGCTCTCTTCCTCCTTTCCCCTCTCCCAACCTGCCAGTCACTCTTTCATACCTGCGCATCCCTGGCTGCTCTGTTTCCCCACCTGCTCCCGGTGTATGAGGCAGAGAGCCTGGACAGCTTTCCTCTCAGTCACTCTTCACCCTACTTGAAAATTAAAATGAGAAAACTTTGCTTAAAAGATTTCATCTGTGGGAACCACAATTCCTGGTTGCCTTTCTCCTGTGTATGTGTAAATTCCTTAATAAATATTGCAGGGAAGGACTGCTTGCTGTTACTGTGTGTCACTCTTGGAGGAGGGTGAGTTCACCCACATTTTCTGCTTTTTTGGATCAGTTCCCTGAAGTTAAAAAAAATTCCGTATGGGCAAACCCAAGGGCCAGGCCCAGGCTCAGACAGTCAGAGAGGGAACCTTTATCCAGTGGTGTCTAGAGCTTGGGAACCGTGGGAATCTGCACCTGCTGGCAGCACAGAACATCAGAACTGGAAGCACCACCCCTGCCCCCACCCGCTGGCCTCCCTCCCTCCCCAGCGGGCCTTCCTTCCTTCCTTTGAATACACCTTCAAATACTTCCAGATGTGAGAGGAGAGCACAGTGGCTAGGAGAGCGAACTCTGGATCAGGTTGCCGATATTCATATCCCTTTTTACTCTGTGACCTGGGCTGACTGCTAAATTCCATGTCTCTCTGTGAGACGGGGCTAACGGTAACACTGAGGGTCGAGTGACGCGGTTCCCATGGTGCGTGCAGCGCAGTGTCCGGCACACAGCACTCAAACGTTAGCAGGGAATATGCGCCAGACTTATGTTAGGCATGAATTCATTCAACTGCTGTTTAGTAAGTGTTTACCATGTGCCGGACGCTGTCGTCTTAGGCTCTGGATAAAACAGCGAGTCAAAACTCCCCAATCTCTCATGCTTGCGGTAAAAGAGGTGGACAATAAACAAGTATATAAGTTATTTTATTTCAAACAGTAATAATACGAGGTAAGGCATGCGACCATTACGTGGAGAAGTCAGGAGGAGGTGACGTTTGAACCAAGGCCTGAGTAAGCAGCCAGCTGTGCGGGGATCTGGACAGAGAGCAGAACGAGGGTAAATGTCTGCACTGGAAATTGCTCGGCTAGAGGTGTGGGTCTGGGAGCTACTAGGGTGTGATGGCATGTAAAGCCCTGAGACTGGGTGCTGTCACCCGAGAAAGCCCAGTGAGAAGAGGACCGAGCCTTGGGGCCCATCAGCTTTTAGAATTTGGAAAGAAGAGGTAAGAAAAAATGAATTTGACATAGTCCCTACTCAAGAAGCTCACAGTCTCATGAGGTGGCGGCAGACTCGAAGGATAGGTGGTAATTAACCAGTGGGTGGGTGGGGGTGGGCAGAAGGGTGCTCCAGGCAGTTAGCACCGTGTGAGAAGACAGAGCCCTACATGGCGCAGAAGGCACAGAACATTCAGGGAAGCGCAGCAGTCTGTTTCCAAGGAGTGTGAATCGGTGTGGTGAGATGAAAGACTGAGGTGGGGCTGGGCCAGATCACAGGGGGCTCCTGTACCCCGGGAAGTTCAGCTCGAAGTGTTGCAGGCAGTGGAGTGACATGGTCGGATGTGAGTTTGAGGCAGCTACTGAGAACAAAGTATTTGAGGAAACAAGACCTGATCTAGGGGACCAGAGGAAGGTAAGAGCTGAACGAAGGCCACGGTAGTTGGGACAGAGGAGAATGGAGTGGTGTGTGAGATGTTCGGAGGTGTTCCACAGCCACGCTGGAGTAGGTTTGGGAAGACTGCACGCTCTATGCCTCTTGTACATCTGGAATATAATATCCCAATAGCAATGGCTCTGAAAAGTGTTGTGGTAAAGACTTTTTAAAAAATTGCTATATATTTTAGAGCAGTTTTAGGTTAGCCACAAAACGTACCCCCTGCCTCCCCACCCCAACCTAACCTCCTCCCCTTCTGACCTTACACCAGAGTGGTCAGCGCATTTGCCACCATTCATGAACCTACGATGACACGTCATTATCGCCACAAACCCCTAGTTTCCATAAGGGTTCACTCTCGGTGTACATTTTATGGGTTTTGACGAATGGATGTTGACACCATAGTATCATACGTACAGAATAGTTTCACTGTCCTAAAAATCTTGTGTGGTCCTCCTGTTTATCTCTTCCTCCTAACTCTTGGCAACCACAGATGTTTTTCTATCTCTTTTTTTCTGTTTTTACTATCTCCATAGTTATGCTTCTTAAAAAAAAGTCACATAGTTGAAATCATACTGTATGTAGCCTTTTCAAATTGGCTATTTCCCTTAATAATATGCATTTAAGTTTCCTCCAAGTCTTTTCATGGCTTGATAACTCATTTCTTTTTACAACTGAATGGTATTCCATTGTCTGGATGGGCCACAGTTTATTTACCTACTCACTGAAGGACATTTTTGTTGTTTCCAAGTTCTTGCAATTATAAAGTTACTGTAAACATTTTTGTGCAGGTTTTTGGTGGACATAAATTCCAATTCGTTTGGGTAAGTACCAAGGAGTGTGACTACCGGATTATATGCCGAGTATGTTTAGTTTTGTAAGAAATTGCCAAACTGCCCACCAAAGTGCCTGCACCATTTTCCATTCCGCAAGCAATGAATGAGCGTTTTCATGGCTGCACCTCCTGGCTAGCGTTTGGTGTTGTCAGTGTTTTGGATTTTGGCCATCCCGATGAGTATGTAGTGGTATTTCATTGTTGTTTTAATGTCCAATTCCCTAATGTGCAATGTTGAACATCTTTTCATGTTTCCTTGTCATCTGTGCATCTTTTTTGGTAAGGGGTCTACTCAGGTCTTAGGTAGCCATCTAGTTGTCCTAATGTCCCTTACTGAAGAATCCCAATTTACCCTGCTAATTTGAAATGTCACTTTTATAAAATATTAAATTTAAATTCTCAAGTCTGTTTGTGGGTTTCCAATTTCATTTTACTAATTTATGAGTATATTTTGGCACTTTTTTATTTTTTATGCCTCTATAATACAAGATACTATCTTATTGATAGGGCAATTCTGACTTCATTATTGATGGAAATTTTTACTGGGCCACTCTGGAACACTTTAGAATCAATTAACTTAGTAAAAAGAAAAGCTGAGATTTTGATTGGGGGTTATTAAAGTGGAGGAAAGTAACATATTTAGAATGTTCTATTTTCAGTCCATGAATATGGTGCATGTCACTAGTCTCTCTATTTGAATCAGTAACTTATTCATAAAGTCCTACATAATTCTTGTTTATTTTTACTTTTGTTTTTTCAATATTATGAAAATATTTAAACATACAGAAAAGTTAAAAGAATTTTACATTGAACATCCATGTACCACAACTGAGATTCTACCATTTATATACCATTTACTCTATTTAATGCTATATTTTTGGGTAGCGGATAGGTACATAGCCTGCCAGGATTTACCACTTGCAAGTTGCGTAATGTAGGCCAAATTACTTAACTTCTTCAAGCCCCAGTTTTCTTATCTGCAAACTGGGGGTAATAATAGTACCTCAAGGGGTTGGTTGTTATGAGGACTAAATCAGTTAAAATATGGACTGCACTTAGAACAAAGCCTCATTCTGTACACACTATATGCTAATGGATTAGTCGTCTTGGGCTGCTATAACAAAACATCATACACTGGGTGGCTAAAACAACAGAAATTTATTTTCTCACAGTTCTGAGAGCTAGAAGTCCCAGATCCAGGTCTAGCAGGGCAGTTTGGGGGGAGGGCCCTCTTCCTGGCTTGTGTTGTAGATAGTGCCTTCTTCCTGAATCCTCACCGTGACCTTTCCTCAGGGCCTGCACCTGCAGAGAGAGTGAGCCCTCTGGCATGTCTGCTCAGAAGAACACTGGTCCTAAAGCATTAGGGCCCCACCTTTATAATCTAATTTAATTACTTCCTTTTCCCAAATACAGCTACACGGGCTGGGGTTTCAACATATGAATTTTGGGGAGTAGATGAAGAGAGACAAACATTTGACCCATAACAGCTAGCAACTACATAGTTTTATGCTGTTTTCTAAACTGTTATTTTTATAACTATTGTTGGGAAGTATGTATTTGGAATGATGTACTACTATTTTGTTAAGGAGACAAAAATGCATCAATTACACTATGATCATTTTTGCAAAAACAAAAACAAAAAAAACAGGACTTCTGGCCAAGATGGAGGTGTAGGCGGACACGCCATGCCTCTTCTCACAACCAAGATTAAGAACAACAAAAATATAGAACCAAAAAAAAAAAAAAGAAGAAACCCAGCCAGAACAGATAGCGGACTGAATTGTACTGAAGTCCAACAATGATTCACTCGGACCAGTAAGAGGGACAGAGTCGGCGGCCAGCAGAGAGGGGTTGCGGTGGGAAGAAGCAGTAGCTGGTGGTCCTAGGCTCACAGGCAGTGATAACTGGGCGCAGGGAGGCAACGAGCAGACCAAGCGAGACGCACAAAGCGGCTGACTGTGGTCTCACATTCCCACACAGATAAATCAGGCGAAAACAGGCAGCGAGACAGACTGTGCAGTGCAGGGCCCCAGCACCAGGAATAAAACCTAAAAGCACTGATTGAGAACACTTGTGAGAGTTGGGGTGCCGGGAGTTGATTGGAGAGACCCACAGGGTCCTAGAACGTGCACAAGCCTGCCCACATGGAAGTCAGCACCAGAGGGGCCTGATTTGCTTGGGGAAAGTGGCAGAGGGGACTGGAGTCTGTGAGACAGCGGAGCAAGCGCCATTGTTCCCTCTCGGACCCTGCCCCCACATCCAGCATCACAACTCAGCGACTGGGTTGCCCCACCCTGGTGAACGCCTAAGACTCCGCCCCTCACTACGTAATAGCTGCAACCAGACCAACCCCCCCCCC
>PVKU01007075.1:41100-93270 GCA_004027475.1 Anoura caudifer | reverse complement strand
TAGAAGTGGTGAAAGTGGACAAACTTGTCTTGTTTCTGATCTTAGTGGAAAAGATTTTAGTTTTTGCCCATTGAGTATGATGTTGGCTGTAGGTCTCTCATATATGGCCTTGATTATGTTGAGGAATGCTCCCTCTATTCCCACTTTGCTGAGTGTTTTTATCATAAATGGGTGCTGAACCTTATCAAATGCTTTTTCCGCATCTATTGATATGATCATGTGACTTTTGTCTTTGCTTTTTTTAATGTGATATATTACATTTACTGATTTGCAAATGTTGAACCATCCTTGCATGCCTGGGATGAATCCCATTTGGTCATGATGTATGATCTTTTTAATGTACTGTTGGATGTGGTTTGCCAATATTTTGTTGAGGATTTTAGCGTCTATGTTCATTAGGGATATGGGCCTGAAGTATTCTTTCCTTGTTATGTCTTTATCTGGTTTGGGGATTAGAATGATGCTGGCTTCATAAAAAGAGTTTGGGAGTCTTTCATCATTTTGGATTATTTCAAAAAGTTTGTGAAGGATAGGGATTAGCTCTTCCTTAAATGCTTTGTAAAATTTTCCTGTGAAACCATGTGGTCTAGGGCTTTTATGTTTTTGGGAGTTTTTTGATTACTGCTTCTATTTCATCTTCTGTTATTGGTCTGTTCAGGCTTTCTGCTTCTTCTTCATTGAGTTTTGGGAGATTATATTTTTCTAGAAACTTGTCCATTCCACCTAGGTTTTCAAATTTCATGGCATAGAGTTCTTCATAGGAATTTCTTACACTCCTTTGTATTTCTGTGGTGTCGGTTGTAATCTCTCCTCTTTCATTTCTGATTGTGTTTATTTGGGTCCTCTTTCTTTTTTTCTTGATGAGCCTGCTTAAAAGCTTGTCAATTTTGTTTATCTTTTCAAAGAACCAGCTCCTGGATTCATTGATCCTTAGAATTGTGCTTAGTCTCTATGTCATTTAATTCTGCTCTGATCTTAGTTGTTTCCTTCCTTCTACTTGCTCTGGGCTGTCTTTGTTTTTGTTCCTTGGGTTCTTATAGGTGTAGGGTTAAGTTGTCTGTTTGAGATGTTTCTATCTTTTTTAGGCAGGCCTGTATCGCTATGAACTTCCCTCTGAGGACTGCCTTTGCTGTGTCCCATAAGTTTTGGGTCATTGTGAGTTCAATTTAATTTGTTTCCAGAAACTTTTTGTTTTTTCCCTAATTTCATTCTTGACCCAGTCATTGTGTAGTAGCATGATATTCAGTCTCTATGATTTTGAGGACTTTGGGTTTTTCCCCTTGTTGTTGGTTTCTAGTTTCAGTCCCTTATGGTTGGAGAAAATGCTTGGTATGATTTCAGTTTTCTTGAATTTGTTGAGGTTAGTTTTGTGTCCTATCATGTGGTCTATCTCTGAAAATGTTCCATGTGCATTTGAAAAGAATGTGCATTGAGTTTCTTTGGGATGAAGAGGTCTATACATATCAGTTAAGTCCATTTCATCTAGAGCATTTTTCAATGCCACAATATCTTTTTTGATATTTTGTTTGGAAGATCTGTCCATTTTTGACAGTGGGGTGTTAAAATCCCCTACTATAATTGTGTTGCTGTCAATATCTTTCTTGAAGTCCTCTCAGATTTTCTTGATGTATTCGGGTGCTCCTATGTTGGGTGCATATATATTTACAATGTTTATGTCTTCCTGGTGTATTCTTCCCTTGAGTATTATGAAGTGACCTTCTGGGTCTCTCTTTATGGCTCTTCTTTTCAAGTCTATTTTGTCTGATATGAGTATTGCTACCCTGGCTGTTTTTTCCTGTCCATTTGCTTGGGAAATTTGTTTCCAGCCCTTCACTTTGAGTCTGTGTAGGTCTTTTGTCCTGAGGTGGGTCTCTTGTAGGCAGAATATGTGTGGGTCATGCTTTCTTATCCATTCAGCTATTCTATGCCTTTTGATTGGAGCATTTAATCCATTTATGTTTAAGGTTATTATTGATAGGTACTTTTTCATTGCCATTTTGGTACCTGTGTTCCTCTCCCTCTCTTTCTCCTTTCCTTCCTTTTCTTAAAGCAGGCCCTTTAGTATCTCTTGCAGAGCTGGTTTGGTAGAAGTATATTCTTTTAGACTTCTTTTGTCTGGGAAGCTCCTTATTTGGCCTTCTATGTTGATTGAAAGTCTTGCTGGGTATAGTAGCCTTGGTTGCAAGCCTTTGGTTCTCATTACTTGGAATATTTCTTGCCATTCTCTTCTGGCTTGGAGCGTTTCCATTGAGAAGTCAGCTGCTAACCTTATTGGGGCTCCCTTGTATGTGACTTCCTTTTTCTCCCTTGCTGCCTTTAAGATTCTCTCTTTGTCTTGGAATTTTGCCATTTTAATTATGATGTATTTTGAAGTGGGCCTCTTTGGGTTCATCTTGATTGGGACTCTCTGTGATTCCTGGATTTGTGTGACATTTTGTCTCATCAAATTAGGGAAGTTTTTCATCATTACTTTTTCAAATAGGTTTTCTATCCCTTGCTCTTCTTCTTCTCCCTCTGGTAACCCTATTATACAGATATTATTATGTTTCATATTGTCTTGTATTTCTCTTAATCCCTGTTCATTTTTTCTAAGCCTCTTTTCCTTTCCTTGCTCTTTCTGGATGTTTTCTTCTAGTTGGTCCTCCAACTCACTGATCCGATCTTCTGCTTCATCAATTCTGTTTTTCATTCCTTCCACTGTGTTCTTTAGTTCAGAAACTGTATATTTCATTTCCTCTTGGCTCTTGTAGTTTCTGTTTCCTTTTTCATGTTGATATTGTTTGCAGTGATGTCCTCGTGGCTTCCCTGTGATTTCTGGTAGCTCATTGAGAGCTCTTAGAGCTTCCTGACAACCATTGCTTTGAACTCAAAATCTGATAGTTGAGTTGCCTCCATTTTATTTAGCATTCTTTCTGGGGCTTCCTCCTTTTCTTTCGTTTGGGGATCGTTTCTTTGTCTTCCCATCATTTGTGAGGCTCTTCTTGTTAGGCTCAGTTTCTTAAATTGATTTGGTCTGGTTCCCTGGGTTTATGGTGTGAACTTCTGTGGTAGAATGCCTGTGAGATTCAGTGGTGCTGTCTCCTTCAGGTATCCTGGTGTTCATGGCTTCCAGTGTCTCAGCTGTTGAAATGCCCCCTCTTTGGGACCTACTCTGGTCTTTTCACAGTTCCAGGGGTTTTTTTGTTTTGTTTTGTTTTGTTTTTGTCTCACTCGTAGGTGTTTAAAAAGAGAAAAGGAAGAAAAAAAAAAGAAAAGAAAAAATAAAAAAATGAAGAGAATAATGAAAAGCAGCATGAAAAAGAAGAGAAGAAAAGAAAGAGGAAGAAGAGATAAGCTTGGGAAGAAAGGTAGAATGGATAAAACAAGAAAGAAGTAACAAGAAGCAAAAGGAGTTGAGGGGTAACAAAAACAATGAAAAGTTAATAAAAAAGTGAAAACACACACACTCTCACACACAGACACACACAAAACCACCCAAAACACCAACTCTTGCTGTTATCAATCTTGCCAAGGTGGTTTTCTGGCCTTGCTGACTGCAGTGGCCAACAGGTGACTGTATTTTTTTCTCCCTGTTCGGTATTCAGTTATCTTTGGGCTGTTGTCCTCAGAGCTAGCCTGGAGCCTCTCTGCACAGGTCCTCAGGTGTATCTTCTGAGGCTCACCTACTGAGGTCATGCGTGCAAGCGCTAATCATCTTTCAGCCTTCCATGCACAGGTGCGAACTGTCCTGGGAGCACAAATCGACCCCCAGGCAGGTCACACACAGGTGTCTAAGATCTCCCAGCAGCCCACGCAGGTCCCCGATGGCACAAGGGCGCTGAGAGACCCTAGAGCCGAGCAACTACGCACGGGTTCCCTGGTGGCGCACTGGCGCCTATCGCTGCCCACACAGATGTTCCCAAAGGCGCATGGGCGCAGACAGTCGCGTGAGCTGCCCTGCACAGTCCTCCCAGGGCTAGGAGATCTTAACTCCTCTCTGAGATTTCAAGCAACCAGGTTTATCCCGGTGCTGCTGAGACCTTGTTTGGCTGATCAGGGAGCGGTTGACCCAGCTCCCTCCCTAGGGTCTTATGGCCAGCACTGGCCTAGGATCTCAGTCCCCACCTTGGTCTCCACGCTGCTGGAGTACTCTCCTTACCATCTGGTTTTTCAATGTCCACTGCAATTTTCGATCTCCTGTTTTCAAATATGCTGTGTTTCTGGTGTCTGTTTGCTGTGCTCCACTGTAAATTGGCCTGGTTTTTCACATGTGTGAAGGGGGAAGAGGGATGTGCTTCCTCTTACTGCGCCGCCATCTTCTGTCCTATTTTCAGTAAATATTTCTTATATAGCTAATTGTAGCTGAGTTTACTTTGTGGATTCACCAAATATTTGTTTGGGATTATATTGTTTTTAATTTAATTATGTTGAACTCAATTTCATTATTTCAAATATTAGTATATAACAGGTTAATTTTTTGCCTTTGCTGACATGTTTTGATATTAATGATATATTTAATCACTTTTGGGTTAATATACATAATCCATATCATGCTAATGTGTTTGTGTTTATATTCTATCACACATGGTTGCACATATTTATTTGTAGACTGAATTAACAAGTGAGACTTGCACAGACTCACAGAACTCAGGAATATAATAATGTTAGAAATTTTCTTTTGGTACTGCAGTCTTGGGAAATAAAGGAAAGGGAAGAAATGTCAGAATACTTAGAGTTTTCAAGTGTTGTCTAATGAAAGCAAAAACAATCCTCTCCTTGTCCACTACTGCTGACACTAGACTGAATGAACATAAATTATTAGTGCCTTTATGTTTTACTGCGCTGCCCATGTTAAAAGCTGTTAAATATGTGTGAAGCACAGTTCTCCCCCTCTGAGTCCCCACATAGGTGGGAGGTAGCCTGCGGGAATTGCATTCTGACTCTGACTTGGTAAACTTGGGGGCTGTAGGTCATCCCGGGGATTATATACATGTAATATGCACATGTGTGATGTATATTATGTTTTCAGCTTTCATGTGCATGTATCTACACATAAATAAATGCTTAGAATGGGTTTAGAAGCAAATCTACTTTACACTTTAAGTTTTAATAACTCTGTTTATATTGATTTCGTTATAAATTGTGCCAACACTAAAATTAAATTTAAAATTAATTATTTGTTTAATTAGATCCTTTAGATCTTTAGAAAATACCTTTTTGTGTAGAATGAAAATAGGTACTTTTCACCAGGTACATGCCTTCTTCCTTTCCTGTTATCTTAACATGATAGAGAATTGTTTCTCCAAAAGATCTGTCTTAGGGTGGGCTAGGTTCTGTATCAATATGAGATTATTATAATAAAATCCCAGCAGTTTAACATAACAGAATTTACTTCTTGCTTGTACTACATATTAGTTATGTAGCCAAGGCTTTGTCCCAATAAAGTCATTCAGGGTTGCAGACTGTCCTGTTGCTGCCTCTTCTGGGTTAATGCAGCAGCAAGAGGGAGTGTATGGTGAGCTCATGATTGTTCTCAGCTTTGTCCCAGGACAGACAAACTTTGTTCCACCTTCCAGCCCTGTAGCCAGAACTAGCCCCAAAGCTCCAATGCACCAAGGGTAATAGGTAGAAACAGAAAAGGTGTTTACTGCAAGCACTAGGAATGTCTCCTGGCATCAGGGGCTCATTTTGCCTTGAATATATGTGAGACAGGTTATGTAAATTCTAGAACTTGGGGAATATATGAGTGTTACTGTATACATCCTTTTGAATTAATTACTAAATAGCTTTACATTTGAATTAATTTTAACTATTAAATTTTGGAAGCATTTTTATTTTTATACATTTACAGTAAATTATAATATTTTTCAGATTAGTTTTAACCATCCAATTACAACAAATGACTATATTGCCTGATGGCAATCATATTACTTGTAGTTAATCCATATTTCCCCATTTTCCTACATATATATCACAAAACATGGATCGGTTCCCCTAATTTCTAAGTCATTTACATTCTAATTTATTAAAAACCTGCCTAATTGCTAAATAATATCATTATGAAAAATTTACAGGGTAAATTAACAATTTGTGCAATGGAAATGGTTTTAAAATAAACAAACTCTAATTAAATTGCTTTTGAAGCAACATTTTTTGTTCACAAATAGATGCATTTTAAAATATTTTCTGCTGAAATGTTTAATCATGTTTTTATTTGACACTATTGTAAATAAAATAACATACACATTGGAATCCAGAGAAAAGAAGCATGTCCCTAAAGCACAGAATTTGGGGTTTTGCTAAAACTAATAAAAATATGCCTCAAGTAAGAAATTAATGATATTATATGTTTGCCAATCATATGAAATCATCTTGTGAGGGATGTTTCTTTGACTGAAAGAATGAATGGAGCAAAACAATTGCTCTCTTTTTTCCATCTCTTCCTCTCACATATTTCTAAGCCTTCAGCAGTTAATGGCAATCCCACAAAAGGTGCTTCCCCAGACCTGCCTCCCGCCGTGTTTTGTTTGCAGTCTAGACAGTGCTCTCAGTTTGACTGACTCAGTGACTGTTTTGAAATAACAGCTTCACATCATCTTCTAAAATTTAAAATAAAGTCTTATAACATTTTCAAAAATAGAAAAGTTGTGATTATAATTATCATTCTGTGTAACAAAGGACTACATCTGTGTTGATTCACTTTATTTTGGCATGAAATCAATTTCTTCAAGAAAATGTGTTATATCTGGAAAGAAAGTTTGAAATATGTTTCCTTTAGCCTCATTGAGCTTTCATTTTCTTGTTTCCAAAATCAGATTATTATAAATATCTGTCTCTTTAGAGGATCAAATAGTACAATGTAACCAGCTTCGTGCATGCCATGCTATCCCCACTTAAGAAAAATAACATATCCTACTCGTTGTTTTTGCCCTTACTATTTAAGCCTTGTGTTTGGTCAGGTTTATAAATTTTTAGAGCCAGAAGGAATTCTTAAAGTCCTGTGGTTTCTTTGCACTTTTAAAAAATTATATTTCATTATTATTTTTGGTTAATGTATGTTTTCTTATGTAGAATTTTAAAGTTAAGAAAAATAGAAAACAATAAAATGGGCTGGGCTAAAGTTTTTCATTAATATTATTGCTTTTATAGAAAGTAATAAGTAGTTATGGTTTCAGTTTAAATCTGGACACAATCCCATCCTCTGACAATATACTGTAGCAGGGCTGTCCAATCTTTTGGCATCTCTGGGTCATACTGAAAGAAGAGTTGTCTTGGGGCCACACATTAAATACATTGTGACACATAATCACACACAAGAAAATCTCATAATGTTTTAAGTAAATTTATGATTTTGTGTTGGGCCTCATTCATAGCCATACTGAGCCTCATGTGGCTCTCATCCCTTGGGTTGCAGGTTGGACACCCCTGCATATAGAGTAGATTGTGAGTCACAGAAAATCTCAGTTCTAGCCTTTTCAAACAAGATCTATAAATGATAGTCTGAGGTAGAATGAGCTCCAGGCACAGAACAATCAGTGGTCAGTCATCTCTTCCACTGTCCAGGTACTTTCCAGCATTCTCCCTTGGTGCTAGTATCAACTACAGGCTAGCAGATGGCAGCAGCATTTTTAGGGCACACCTCCAGACACAGCCACATCCTAATTAGAAGATTAATCTGTAACTGTCTCTGTTTCAATGAGTCTGTGGAAAGTATCCCCCAGACACTGCAGTAGATTTATCAGAATTATCCAGTTCCTACAAAAAATACTGGAAGGAAGAATATAATTATTATTCATTTAGGAATAGAATGAATATTAGGGTATCAATCAAAGCTATCACTATAGGCCGTATTTTTAGCTACCCACCATATAAGCACATATTCTTCCCATAGCACTTCCAAAACTGTGCATGCCTATCTGAAACATATTTATAACTCACCAGAAATAAGGCAACACAAAGACTTCTACAGTTACTAAAGAAAGTTCAAGTTCAGAATTTCTGTTCGAAGTGTAATTCTTTCTGTCAAGTTAGAATGTAATTGTTTATAGTTCAGTGAAAGAAAAGTATTTTTACTCTCTGCCCAAGGTTGACTTCTGATAGCGGAGAACAGGAAACACTACTGCTGTAAAAACTCTCCTTCAAAAAAGGGGAAAACAAAGCACAGTGGTACTGGTTCATAGCATGTTTCATATACAGTGAGTGGTATCCATTCTACTAGTTAACCACATTTTTTTTGTTCTGCAAATCTGACAGCTCTCTGTTCCAGGGTGGAAAGTGGTGTTCACAACTTCCTTGTTCACATCTACCATAGGCATCTGGGGGACGGGTGTGCGGAAGAAAGCCTGACCTTGGCCCTGCACAGCTTTAACAACTTGCCTCCTGTGCAGTTTGTGTGGTGGGTTGAAGTTTGGTCTTATTATAGAAAAAATACTCTTGGTGAGGCCTTAAGTCACTTTGGAAATACAATTCCCTTAAAAATGTAGTTGGTTTCTAATTCATTTGCATTCAAGTACAGGGCCTGCTAACCTAGCCAGAGAGCTGGCTAAGCAAGTCCTTTTTCCTGGGAAATCCAGTCTCATCCACAAACCAGAGTCTCATCCATTGCCTCCCTCAACCCTACAGTCATCTCTCTTTAAAGGTCCCTGCCATGAAGAAAATCAGAACATTCTGATGTGGGGAGGCACACATATAATTTGTCCTTTCCATCTACATTTTAAAGACAAGGTCGTTCCTTTTACTGGGGTAATAATGTTGAACTCTAGGTGTTTGCTAGAAGTCTGGGGTTACAGCATTTCCTTTTGCTCTGATCAAATATTGTGCTCAGTGTCCATTCTCCCAGTCTCTCTTTGCATTGCCTACAGCTCGGAGTACAGAGTATGGCATTTCAAACACCTCAAATTATCACATTATTGAAATAAGTTTGAATTATAGCCCACTGTCATGAAGAGCCTCTTTAAGCAGAATTGTATTTTACTTTTTCTTTATGCATCAGCTTCAGCTAAAGCATCACCTCTCTTCAAGGACTTAGCAGATGTAGCCAAAGATGTAGCCAGAATACCAACATTCTAAAAATTTTCTCCAAATGAGCAAACATTTAGCCAAATGCTTCAAAATTATGCAGGTAAGGATACTAAACAGGGAGCTCTGAAGAGTAGAGCAGCTCATCCTTTTCCTGCTTTGTGTCCTAATTTTTGCAAATTCAGCATTTTAGAGTTTGTTGCTTGAGACTACTCATTTCTGGTGACAGATTTGGCATCAGAATGCTTCTGTCAGCAAGTAACTGCAAACACCAGTGATATAAAGGAAATTGTGCCACATGACTGGATGCTTCAGTGCAGGTCCCATGTGCCACATTGCAGGGGTTAGCCTCATTGTAATTTTCTTGGCCTACGCCTTTCTCTGGGACTGGTAGCAAAGTAGCTTTGGCTCTTTCAGAAAAGGTACTGATAATGATTAAAAAATAAAGGAATAATTTCTTCCTAGACTCTTAGAGCTGAGTAGAATTTTCACAGAAGCACTTTAAAATTCTTCTCATAATGTTTAATGTAAAATTCTTGAGAACATCAACAGGTCACCACCAGTGAGAAGTGATTTCTTCATAACATAAGGAAATACTTGTCTGGGATTCTGGAAAGCAAGAGACAGAAATATTTTTTTCAGGAATACCTGGGTTCTGACTCCAATGTAACACTCCCCAGTTATCCCCAGCCATACTCACCTTTGGCAAGGTAGCCTTGTCAAAGCTGAATTTTATTCCGAAACCAGGAAAGCCTTACAATCACAAACATTTCAACTGTATAAGCATAGACTGTGAATATAGGTTTTTTTCTGAGATGGTAGTAATATAAACCCAGATGTAAAATGGCAGAGGTATAGTCAATACTAATTTGTGTTCTCAACTCTGTGTGGGAGCCACCTGAGACCATGTGTTGAAGACATCTGTGAACCTCATTAGGGAACCGGTCAGCGGTCAGGGACAGTCACCCAAGACATGCCACATGTTTTCCCAATACCTATTCTGTTGCTCTGCATGTTCTGTATTCTTTGCTAAATAACTTTTCATTTTAATTTTTATTTATTATTATTATTATTTTTACTTTCTGGGCAGACCTCATTCTTTTTTTAAGGTCAAAATATCTAAAAATTTATTTATTTTAAACTTAATCTTTATTCTGTTGATTCCATTATATTATACCCCTCTCTACCCAGTAATCACCACACTGTTTTGAATGTCCATGAGTCCTTTTTCCTTTTTGCTCAATCCCTCCAACTCCTCACCACTTCCCACTAGCTGTCATCCTGCTCTCCATCTATGAGTCTGTCCACATTTTCCTTGTTAGTTCAATTTGTTCATTAGATTTCACATATAAGTGAAATCCTATGGTATTTGCATTTCTCTGACTGGTTTATTTCATTTAGCACAATATTCTCCAGGTCTATCCATGCTGTTGCAAAGGGTAAAATTTTCTTCTTTTTTGTGGCCGAGTAGTATCCATTGTGTAAATGTCCCCTAGTTGTTTTATCCACTCATCTACTGATTAGATACTTGGGCTGCTTCCATGTCTTGGTGGTTGTAAATAATGCTGCAATAAACATTAGGGTGCTTATGTTCTTTCAAATTTGTGTTTTGAGTTTCGTCATATAGATTTCCAGAAGTGGGATTGATGGGTCAAAAGACAGATCAATTTTTAATTTTTTGAGGTATCTCACTACTGCTTTCCGCAGTGGCTGCACCAGTCTGCATCCCCACCAGCAGTGCACAACTGTTTCTCTTCCTCTACGTCCTCATCTGTGCTTGTTGTTTGTTGGCTAATTAATGATGGCCATTCTGACAGGTGCGAGATGGTATCTCATTGTGGTCTTAATTGGTATTTTTCTGATGATTAGTGATGTTGAGCATTTTTTCATATGTCTATTGGACTGTGTATGTCCTCTTTTGGAGAAGTGTCTATTCAGGTCCATTGCTCATTTTTAAACTGGATTTTTTTTTCCTTTTTTTGGTGTTGAGTTTTGTAAGTTGTTTATAAATTTGGGATATTTACCGCTTATTAGCTGTATCAGCAAATATGTTCTCCCTTTCTGAGGGTTGTCTTTTTATACTGTTGATGATTTCCTTTGCTGTACAAAAACTTTTTTAATTTGATATAGTCCCATTTATTTATTTTCTTTTGTTTCCCTCACCTGGGGAGATATATCCAATAAAATTTTCCTGAGAGCAATATCTAAAATTATACTGCCTATGATTTCTTCTATGATTTTTGTGGTTTTGGGTCTAATATTTAAGTCTTTGATCCATTTTAGATTTATTCTTGTGTGTGGAATATTAAGATGGTCATTTCATTTTTCTACATGTAGCTGTCCAATTTTCCCAATACCATCTGTTGAATAGACTATCTTTAGCCCATTGTATGTGCTTGCTTCCTCTGTAGAATATTAATTAAGTGTAAAGACGTGGGGTTTATTTCTGGGCTCCCTATTCTTTTTCATTGATCTACATGTCTGTTTTTATGCCAGTACTATTCTGTTTTGATTACTATGGCCTTATAGTATAGTTTGATATTAGATAGTGTGATTCTTCCAACTTTGTTCTTCTTTCTTAGGATTGCTGTTGCTATGTGGGACCTTTTGTAGTTCCATATAAATTTTTGAAATGTTCTAGTTCTGTGACATATGTCATTGGAATCTTAATAGGACTTGCATTGAATCTATAGATGCTATGGATAGTATGGATATTTTAATCATGCTAATTCTTTCTATCCATGAACAGGGTATATGCTTCTACTTATTTGTACCTTCTTCAATTTCTTTCTTCAGCATCTTACAGTTTTCTGAGTATAGGTTTTTACATCTTTGGTTCAGTTTATTCCTAGGGTTTTTGTGGTGGGGGCAGGGGGGGTGTTGTAGCAATAGTGAATAGGATCATTTTCTTAATTCCCCTTTCTGTTAGTTTGTTATTGGCATATAAAAATGCAACTGATGTCTGGATATTAATTTTGTATCCTGTTACTTTGCTGAATTCATCCATCAGTTCTAGTAGTTTCTTGGTAGACTCTTTGGGGTTATCTGTGTACAAGATTATGTCATCTTCAAATAATGACTGCTTTAATTCTTCTTTTCAAATTTAGATGCCTTTTATTTCTTCTTTTTGTCAGAATGATGTTTCTAGGACTTCCAATACTATGTTGAATGAGAGAGAAGAAAACAGGCATCCCTGTCTTGTTCCTGGTCTTAGGAGGAATGCTTGTTTTTTCCCTGTTGAGTGATGTTGGCAGCGGCTTTATCATATGTGACCTTTATTATGTTTAGGTATGTTCCCTCTAATCCCACTTTGCTGAGAGCTTTGATCATCAGTTTGTGTTGGATTTTATCAAATGCTTTTTCTGCATCTATTGTTAGGATCATGTGGTTTTTATCCTTCATTTTGTTTATGTGGTGAATCACATTTTTTAATTTGCAAATGTTGCACCAACTTTGCATTCCCAGAATAAATCCCACTTGATCATGCTATGTGATCTTTTTTATCATTACTCTATTTCATTTATTATATGTTGTTGAAGATTTATTATCTTTGATAAATCAGTTGTGCTTTCTGATTCTGAGGTACCTCAAGACTCAGTATAAAGGTATATTATTTTTAATGCAAGTGTATATCTGAAAATATTTTTATGTTGCTCTGCTTGAGAGCTACTAAAATTGCTTTAGAAGGTAGCTCACGTACTATATCTGGGCTAAGATGAGTAAAGGAAACATAAGTAATAATTTTTTAATTAAAACTGTCTTATGCACACCACATATACTCTGGAAAGGTTACACATTCACCTAACCATTTAGACATGGCAAATTTAATGTGTATTTAATTCTGTCTTCAAGATCTTGTGATCTTTGAAGATATTTTGATTATGAATTCACACTTGAAGACATTTCTTCCCCTCAGTCATATAGCATTCAAATAAAGCAGGCATCACTCAGATCTGGAAAAGGGGAAGCAAGATCCATGAGCACTGGAAATAACCTGGACAAATCACGTGGAATTCTGGATGCTCACTGGTGTTCAGTAAGTCGAAGTTTAAGTCAAATCTCAAAGTAAACAATGATATGTCAAACTGCTGGAAGCTCTCTCTGTGTAAAAACCATCTTTTATGCTATCCAACCTATCTGGTTATTATACACTATTTGGTGATTGAAAGATTGATTTTATAATATTTTATTAATATAGGTAAAGTTGAACTGAGATTCCTAACATTTCATTTAAATATTATTTGCTTATCACTTATTTGCTTATTCAGTACTTGCTTTATGCCAAGGACAAGCTTTGCTGTGGGACATAAAATAATTAGTCATACTACCCAGAATCAAGAAGTGTTATAGGTTGGTGCTACAATAAACAGATACTGAGCTTAAAGTTCAGGTATAAATGATTAATATCAAGGAAGGTCTCCCAGGATAAGGCAGTAAAGAGTGGAGAAAGGAGGAGCTTAAAACACAGAATCTATGCAGTGGAGAAATTTCAGTTGAAGTTCCAGGTTCAGCCCAATCCTAGAGGAAGCCTTGGAGGTTAAATCACATTTGAGAGTTTGTCCCACATTTAAGCAAAGGGGTACAGTTTTAAATGACTGGTCAGGACAAGAGGCAGTGGGGGGAGGGGAATGAGGCAGTGTGGAAAACTCCCAGGTATGTCCACAATTCCAACTGGTGAGAGATTCCCGTATCTGGGGCAGGCAGTCCTCTGAAGGTGGTAGGTGGAAGTCATTAGAAGCAAAACACACGTGAACTTGACAGGCATGCATGGAGCTGGCCAAAGGCATGGAGAGTAATGTGTGTGGGCCAACAACACTGATTCCTACCAGAAGTTCATGTTCTGGAAGAGGTGCTAAGCATTAAAAATATTGATGTGATAAATTCAATAATGTATTGATATTCAAAGCACAGTAATAACTCAAGAAGGGAGTTGGATAAATCTCTATGTGGTGGAAATAGGCATGAAGAAGTGCTTGAGTAGAAAGATGAAGATAACACCAAAATACTAATCTGCTTGCCACTATAAACTAAGTGTAAAAAGCATGGTTTAATTATGAATGCTTCTACATGGAAAATTAATAATATATCTCTTAACTCTTGAAGGAAGATTTCTTTTAGTTAATTTCTGATGTCCTCTTTTCAAATCTCAGATTGTCCCACTGAATGAATTAAATTATTGTCCTTTAAAACCTATTAAAAATTCCCCCTTAGAGAAACCTGTTGTCCTATAAGCCAAATGTTCCTAGAGATCTGTGAGTTCAGTTTGGTCTGCTGCTCCTTCCAGCCTCCTCTCTTCTTCCTTTTCCTAAATTGTGTTTTTCTTAACCTGTCAGTGAGACCACATTCTCCTCATGCAGGAACTGTGCTCCTTTCACCGTTCCATCTTTCTCCTTATTGCCTCTTTCATTTCTTTCTCTCTGTAGGCTAAAACAAGCTGTTTAATTCTCTGGAATGATCATTTAGGATTGAAATTCCAATATCCTGATAAAATGATACCACATAGTATGATCCCAGATCACAAAATTATGTTTTCATCTGGTGCTTCCTGTTTTCTTTTCAAGGAGTCTGACACAGACTCTAAAATCAGACATATAACCCCAGTTCTACCACTTTCTTGGTGTGTAACTTTCAATAATATACCTGACCTCTCTAAGTCTCAAGTCCTCCATCTGGAAAATAGAGGTAATCATTGTCCGTGTCTCATAGAGTTGCTGTGAGTGTTAAATGTTTGTTCAGTGCAGTGCCACAGACTTGGTAGATGAAAGCAACCGTTAATAATAACAATAAAAACAAGGTAGTAGTCTTCATCAAGATTATCAGTGAAGTAGAAAACTTCTTTTAATAAATTTACTATCCTGTGGTTTATACACTCCCAAGTTTCACTCAAAAGTATACCTCTCAGTGTCTTATACATTTACTTCCTATAATTTAATTTTTTGCTTATCTTATTCCTAAATCTTTCACCTATTATAGTAGTATTTCTCAAATCATATTCCAGAGAACTTTTATATTAAGCGAGATGTTAATTGGTGTTCTGGGAAAATGTACCACAAAATAACTAAATAAAAGTTTTTTTTTTAAATTTAGTAATTAATTATCTATCCTTTTACAATTTACCTTCAAAATAGATTTGAAAAATACCAAACACATTTATTGAGCTCTTGTGATCATTAAAAATTTGATTTAATGAGGTCTTTTTCATGTGCAAATTCCATCATAACTTTGAAAGCTAAATTACATGAAACATTAAACAATTTTGTTTAATTTTTTTGATTCAATGAATTCCATGACAATTTTGCTAACATCTGTTTAATAGCTGGTCTGTGTAATATGCCTTAACTTATAATTTTGTCTTTGTTATGTTACCAAATGTTTTTGTTAAATATGTTAATCAAATGCTGAACATTTCTAACTTCAAATAAATTTCTGCATCTACTTTAATCCTAGAACACATTTATATCATGACTTTTGATTGTGTTCCATTGATTCATTATAATATGAAAATGATACATGGTCAAATATGTTTGGAAATCCCTGGATTAAAAGGAACAAATTAGGAAGGGGACTTGCTAGAGGTATAATGATGGCAGTGATGCAAAGGGACACTTGGCAAAATGGCAGATTCAAGCTGCCAACCTGTATAACAAAGCACAGGAGAGTAATTGATGTTTATCATGCTCCTAAACTATAAATTAGAATACACTCTGGTTCAGTATACTCACATTAATAAACTGGTGTTTATATAATGGCTTTTAAAATAATGTTTATCTAACAGAATTTTTAAAATAATTTTGACATTGAAATGGGAACTTCAGTTATCTTGAAAAATGTAAAATGCCTCATTCCATAATGGTATTGGTTAAGTAATTTTGTTTTTTAAGATTTTATTTTTTATTATTAGAAAGTAGGGAAGGGAAGGAAAAAAAGAGGGAGAGAAACATCAATGTGTGGTTGCTTCTTGTTCACCCCGTAATGGGGACCTGACGTGCAAACTGTGCATGTGCCCTGACTGGGAACTGAACCAGTGACCCTTTGACTCTCAGGTTGGCAATCAATCCACTGAGCTACACCCCAGACAGGATTATTTGTTAATTTTGAAGTATCAGTTTTACTTTATGAGTGACTATTATTTATTAACCCTTTCAGTTAGCTAACATAATTAGAATAGTGCAATGCTTTAAACACATTAACTTAGCTAACGTAGGTTCTTCAATGAGTATGTCTGGACTTTAACACTATGGATCACAAATTACAATATGATTTTCTTTTACTCTTTTATCACTGAGCAACATACAGTATCATCAAATACAATAGTATCAGTAGCTTAAAATTTAAAAATATATTTTATTTTGCTTATTTCTGATTTAAATGTAATAGATGACCTATTGACTCTCAAAATTACTCTCAAAGTTATTTCTACTTTTTTCTTATGTGCATATTCTTTATTCTTTCTAGAGATGTTTATCTCTTCATTTGTGGGAGGAAATTAAAGAAAACTAATACTATCCCAAAATATTGCTACAGTTTCATAATGTCAGAGTCAGCAAACCTCAATAGAGTAGGTCTTCTAGGGATGAAGTTAATGATGAATTTGGTCTCATTAAATCTTATTCTACTGGCAGGGCCCAAGTCTTCAAATTCTGTTTTTTGAGACAACTAAACTTTAGTGAGTACTTACTGTGTGACAATTACTGCTCTAAGATAAGAGCTTTATATGTATAAATATGTTTAATCTTTACAGGCATCATGAGATAAAAACAAGGACAAATGTTAAAATTATTTTCATTTATATTTCTGAGATGTGAAAGAAGTTTATAGTAATGGTTATAATAATCATTTTCTCGAATTCATATGTTCCCATTTACTCTTTCCCAGCTACAAGTTGGAGTTGGATTTCCTAGGCTATGAAGAAGAGTAACTAACTGTAAAACTCAATATATATTTCATTCAGGAAAGGAAATATGTTAAGAGGAAGAGACCAGTCAAGGGAATTTTATTGAAGTGATAAGGAGGAGAAGATTGTGAACAAATGACAAAAAGGGGGTAATCTTGATGACTTTGGAAAACTGTCATTAATAATTCACTGATTAGGTGATAATCAGATATAAGACTTGTTTTTTGTCAAATTTTGCAACTAATTATTGTATAACCTCTGGAAAACTCTCCAAGCTTCAGTTTCTTGTAAAGTAAGATTTGGGATCTAAATCATTTATAAGTTCTCTAATTTTTGTGATGCTACCAAAGATACATCAAAGCCATTTAATTCCCTGAGTACCTAATGCATGTCTTCCACAGTATTAGCTACTATGGGGAGTTAATACTTTCTTTACTAGGAAGACAGGAAGGAAGGAAGGAAAGGAGTGAGGAGATGAGGGAGGGAAGGAGGGAAAGGAGTTCCTATCCTTCAGTTTATAATTAGGTTGTCAAAACAAGGGCAGACATGTTAAAAACTGAAAAATTCTTCTGTGACAATGAAAGTGCCATGGCAATTTAGAAATTTATGTTCACCCTAAAAGTTTTAATCAGGTGAACCACCTGAAAGAGAGTAGTTGCTATTGTTATATATAAAGACCACAGACCAGGAGTCAGTAAATATCAAAAAATCCCCATATTGTTCTTGTTGAGTAGAAATAGCAGTAATTATGAGAATCTATCTTAATAGGGATTTTTGCTAACTACTTTTCATATTCTAGTAATCCTAATGTACCAAAGTTGGAGCCTTACCATTTTAGTGATTAAGTGGACAACTTATTTCTTTCCCTGGTAGAAATATTTTACATATGTTAGGAACTTCTTCATGAATCTTTGTGAAAACTATAGAACTTAAGTGAATAGTTATTTAATGTTTGGTAGACAGCTAATTTATTTAGTCTGTAGTATGATGGTAACTTTCCCTGCTGAACTGAGAGAAAAGGACAATAGAAAGTAGAAAAGAAAGTTTCAGTATAGTTCTTTCAGGTTCGTACTAGCTTTCAGTTCCAGTGGAATGTTTTGTTCTGAAGACAAACCTAATGTCTCAAACTGTTCTATTCTTTTGGGGCATGAAAAATAGCTTCATGTTTGTTTGGTTTTTGTTTTCTCAAGAAAATTTCCAGAGCTGGGAGTAACTCTGAAAATCTTTTTTCCAGTCTAACAAAGAGACAGAGTGCTTATTAAATGTGGCAACCTCTGCCAAATGCTCCCTTCAGTATAAAAAGTTCTATTAAGCCAGTAGATGGGCATTTTCTCAGAGCTTGATGTGTGTGTGCATTTTAAATTATGGAACCAATTTAAACACTGAGTTCTTAAAACACTGGCCACAAACCTCAAATTTATAGAGGAGAAAGATGTTTGGAAATTACAAAAATAATTAACTGTGCTATCAAATCTGAATGCCAATGACTACAAGTTATTATTAACACGTACTATTTTTGGTCATTGTTGCTTTCTTTTGTTTTCAGAGGGCATGTAGAGAAAAGGCCCAGATTGGAAAGCAAAAAATGTTGGGGCTTTTTATTTGTTTGTTTTGTTTTTTGGCCAATCTAGAATTTTTGATATCTATATACTTTGGCAACCATTATGGAACTAAAAGATGTATAATTAAAAAAGAAATTAAAATGTTAAATTCAAAGACACAGTGCTTTGAATAAATGCCTCAAAAATGAAACTGAGAAGTGCATCAATTATAAATAGAAGATCTAGCTAAATGAGGAATTTTGTGACTTGTGAGACTAAGGAATTTTTAAAATGGATTTAGAATAAGGAATTATAGGGAATTAACTTATAAACTAAATCATTCACCTATAGATATTAGATAATAATATTTCACTTTTATTGCACAATTTATAAAACACTATGTAAAAGTTCTAAAATTTGCAGCAGAAATGGATTAGTTTACTATTATTATTTTCTCCTTATTAGCTTACTCTCTGGGTTGATGTTATTTTTTGAAATATCATGCAATGTTAGATCTAGAAAGACATAAGGAATGGAGTTAAACCTCTTCTTTCCATAGGAGGGAAGTGTAAAGGCAAAGCAGCTGCAATTTTCCAGGTTCGCGTGAGACTTACCCCGGTCCCAAGAACTCATTTAGGTGGATCTCAACAGCCTGTGAATCTGAGAAGGGAAGACACTCTCTTTACATCAGTGCATTCTGTTTTGTTTTGTTTGTTGATTGTATTTAACCAAATATCTGTATTTGTATATCCCGGTACTGATATTTATAATTTTTCAAGGGATTTTCTTCATATTATTATATAAAATTTTATATTTATTGAGTGCAAAGCTTGGTATTATATGATTGTGGTATCAAGATTGATTATTTAGAAAAAATTATCAGATAAGATATAAACAACCAAGGAGAGTAAGTGAATTCCTCAATATTAGTTAAATTCATTCAGTTATGAATTTTTAAATTCACATAAATGATGCACTTTCTGTAAATAATTACTCTTTTTAATAATTTATTGATTACTTCCCCCTAATATGTATCTTATATCCAATTATCTAGTTTATAGGTAGTGAATATTGATAGGATGAATCTCAAATTATTTTGCTGAGTGAAAGAAGCTGCACCCAAAATAACTAACTTGTGCATTTCTGTTTAAATGAAAGGCAAAACTAACTTACAGTGATACAGCATATTAGTGTTCAGTGTTGCCTGTTGAATAAGGGAATATTGTGGGGTGATGAATACCACTCTCTTGTGTAGACCATATACACACACGTGCGTATATATACACACATATGTATATATACACACATATATGTATGCATATGTATGCATATGTATGCATATATGTGTGTATACATATATGTTTCTCATACATATATATAAGAAGATCTTTGTTCTCCATTGCATCATGTAATCAAATAGAAATAGCAGTTCAGAATATTTCCTAATTTTAATAAAAATAAATAAATGGCCAAAAAACTCTGAATATGTTTAGAAATTAAAGTAAAAAACTCACCTCAGTTATCTGATGCATGTATTTTCCAGCTTCTTGTAATAAATTCTGGTTCAATTTTTACCTGACCTCTTACTTTAGACATTTTATCTCAATGTATATTCTCATGTCAACTTCTAAAGTCGGTTCATGTTATGTAAAAATTATGTTGAGTGTCTTGATTCATATAGTTACCATTGTTTCTGGACTAAACAGCCAGAAGTAATCTCACTTTAATGGATATTGTCAATGTGTCCAGTTTATTTTACACATCAATGAATAAAAATGAAAGTGGGTTTTAAATAGAGAGCCTAAGTATTTGTAGAAGTTGCAGCATCCCTCCTTTGGGTTTGTTCTTTTGTTGGAACTGAAGTCAGCCAGACTTGTCAACTTGTTCTCTTATCTCCATCAGGGCTGATTCTTACTTTTGTTTTAATCTTTACTGCAAAATCTCTTGTATTTATGTGCATCTACATCTGGAAGACAAGCTGAAAATGTAGGTGTGAATTATGTTCAATGTCATTTTGCTTATCCACTTAAATAGAAAATTCCTTTGAGAAAATAAGCTAAGTATATAGTAAAATAACTTGTGTTGCTACCTGTTATCAAACTCCTTTCCTTGCTTCAAGGAAAAAATAATGACAAGCTTCTTTCAAGCCATCCTCTTATTTAAGAAGTTTTAAGTGACTACATTTTCAAAGGACTAGAGAACAGCATTAGCCACTTTCCAATAATGCTATTATATTTGTGTAAACCTTTTGTCCTTAAAATGATTATTTAGTGTAATATAGTAAAAAAGGTTATGAATGTCAGGTTCTATGAATATGGCAATCTTAGTAACTTAATATTTCATTTTACAACATTGTGGTAATGGCAGACATACTTTTTATAATAAATAAAAACTGGGTACAATAATTTAACTCCATAAAAGAAAGAAAAAGCATTAATTCCTGTTTGAAAAATCAGTTTGAAAGACATGGAAATAGCAACATGTGAATCATTACAGATATAGGATTATTTTAAAAGAAAAGGTAAAAAATGCAGTAAGAAAATATAATACTAAATACTACCCTAACACAAAAGATGATCATTGTATTTAATAAAGTGTATTTGTGGTCTACAGGGTGATAATTTGAATAATATCTCAGGTAACTACTTATTGCCAAGTGATTTATTGTGTAATAATAATTTGAATTTTTCTACATCCATATTTTATTTATTTTTTATTGCAATACTAAGGATTGTATTCTAAATTAGGAGTAATAAAAATAACTACAAGGAAGTGTCACTTCATTCCAATTCATTTTCCTTGCAGAGTGCAGATATGAGCCCAGCGAGCAGCACCACTTCACTGCCTGTTAGTCCTCTCGCAGAAGAGCCATTGCCTTTCAAGGTAAAAAAGATACAAACAAACACAAACAATTGTTTATAATATTTTAGGATAGTCAATAAATATTAGTAAGATAGTTAACAAATATAGTAAAAGAAATTTTATGCATAGGTGATAAAATGAACTTCTTTAATCTGTAATAAATAATCTTATATCAAATGTTAACATCTTTTGTTTTGTTTTATTGTCATTCTAGTTGCTAAATAAAGGTAAAGGTTTGGAATAGAAATTAATACTTTATGGAACACTTTCTTTGCTTGGCATGTAAAATATAGTGATTTCACTGTAATAGTTTGATGTCACATGAATTTGAGGTTTCAAATTTTTTATTTATATGAATTTAAAGCAATAAACTTAGAATAAATGTTCTCATTAGCTGGTTAAAATTTTATTGCCCTCAATAACCAACCTTCATTAACTGGTTAAAATTTTATTGATGACTCTACATCATAATTATCTAATCTTTACAAAATAATAGTCAAACTTAAGAACTAAAATATAGAACTGTTCCTCTAAAACAGTATATTTTTAAAGTATTTAAGTAAATATGCAAATAAGTAAGTAGCATGATTAGTAAAATTCTTCATTATTATTTCACTTTACACATTACAAATATATAATCATGTTTTTGTTTTCTTATTTAAAATTAGATTTTTCTCTTTATTCCAAAGCTTGTAGATCAGCTACTTTATATTTGCGCCAGGGATATTTGGATTTCATTAGAACTATTATAAACAAAGGCACTCCTTAAGATCATGAGAATATAAAGAACAACTTGGGAAGTTGGGATGATACACTTAGTGCAAGAATTTACATTTAGTTTGCTTTAAAGACAGGGAAATGTACATTTTCGGGTTCATTATGACTTTCATGATTTTCATAACTACTATAAAATTGTCATTGTTTTTTTCCTTCTTGTATGAAGAGTATGTCTTACTCAACTTCACATTGCTTGCATCTAGTACAGTGGCTGGCATGAATATTTGCTGTGTTGTTAAAGTGAATATAATAGAATGCTATTAATTCATTGTGTATCTTTGTTTTTAATTCTGCATACTTTCTTGCTTAATGATAATAATTATTAAAAGCTTATTTTATATCATAAAATTGTGAAATACTGAATAGTATTCTAGTTATTTATTGAGAAATATTTCTTTATCTACAACAAAAGGAGAAATATTAATGTTTCAAAGCTTAGTGTTACTTATTTTCATCTTATGGTGTATGGAACAAAATTTACAGAAGTTTTAATTGGATTTTCAAAACATCATCAGAAACCATTTTCTCTTTTGATATATTGACCAGGCCTAGACTCCTTGAAACTTAATGTATTTTTTAACAGAAGTAAAATAAAAGATGAGGTATAGTCTAATATGAGCTGACATAAAGCTAATTTAAACATCACTATTTTAATTAGTTTCTCCTGTTGGTTCTAAGAGATCGATAATGTTCCTTTATTAATGTGTGTAAGGGGTTTTATCATCAATTAAAACTCCCAAGGGCTTGTAATATATAATGTTGGCTTTTGATAGCCAATATAGTTATAGTACTTCTCAATTTGTTGCTTTGTAAAAGGGATGATATTTACATTTTTTCAAAAAATTTTATCATATATAAAAATATCTCATTAGTATTTAAAAGTGAAGTTTAAAATTATAAAATAAAACTCCTGCATTTGCTTCTTTAATTTTTGTATTATAAATTGTTATTATCTAGATGGGTAATTGAATATTTATTTATTTTTATGAAAACACAAAATATACATCAACTCTTTTGAGATACACCTTAGCACTGTCATGAATTGTAATTGTAAAAATATATTGAAAACTGTTTAACTCATAAAAGATACAGGTTTTCTTATAACCACAGCATGAAAAATCCTGATATTGTCATTTATTTGCATCTAAAACTCTGTTTAAAATTATATGTGACTAAAAAATATTTTTTCTCATTCCCCATGAATAGGGCTTGGTCTTTCAAATTAATATAAAACTGACCCTCTCTAACCCCTCAGCTTCCTTTTCTAGGACAGTGATGCCCTCCATCACCCTCCATAACCATCTGTTCTTATAAGGCCTCAGAAAAATGAGCGTTGATGGTTGATTAAGGGAATTGATTTTTTTTTCTCCTGAGATGTAATTAAGTTACTAAAATAAATGTATTCCATTCTTTTTCTTGATCTATTTTGGAAGTACTCATGCAACAGTTGGAGAAAAATGTTTTGGTCCAAGTATTATTCAAAATGAATGCTTTTCTTTAATTATCATCTGTAGAATGGCATTCAGATTAAACTGATTTTAACCATAATATTTCAAATAAGATATATGTGTGTATATATCCTAATAATTACTAATTACTTTCCCACTAATATATCTATCTTTATTCTTGACCTGAATGTTAGATAAAAAATTGGCTCTCAATAGGCCAATAGGACCACAGTAGGATCTATTAAATTAAATGGGGAGGAAAACTAGGTAGCATCCTGGAAAGAATCTCCCAAAGAGTCCAGACAGGTAGGTGAAGCAAGACAATTCAGTCTTGTTTGGGACCAAATGTGTCTTTTCCACAATAGGGCAGTATTTTTCAACATTATTAACGTTCTTGAAGTTAATTTTTAAATAAGATCTGAACTGAAAGATAATTCGGGCCCCATATATTTACTTCTCTGTTTTCTCCAGAGAGTGTTTAACCTTCTATTAAACTTCTTAAGCTTCCACTTACCATTTAGAACCTATTGCTGTAGTGTTTGGTATCGTTTAGCTAGTCTTTCAAAAATGAGGATGCTTTCTACAAATATCTATCCAGTCTTAAACAATTGCTCAGAACTGTGTGCCCCTCTTTCAGATAGAATTGAGTGACCAAAAGTAAGTAGGGCTGGGCACGTGAATGGCACTTTACCACAGTTATCACTATGCCCTGCTGTGCTCATGTTGGACCACAGAAGCTGTTGAGTATATATCCTTTCAGAAAAGAAGACGTATAATGCATGAATTTCTACATTTACTGCAAGTAATAATCTCACAGATTTCCTAGTCACACTCTTGGTGCTGAGAAGTTTCTAGGGTTCCAATTTTATATATTTGTGTAGACTATTGTTATGGACATACTTTTAAAGGCAGAAGGCAAATATATAACCTCTATTTTTTTCAAGATTATATTTACTTATTTTTAGAGATGGGGAAAAGAGGGAGAAAGAGAGGGAGAGAAACATCAATGTGCAAGAGAAATATTGATCAGTTGCCCCTTGCATGCACCCCAACCAGAGACCCGGCCCGCAACCCAGGCCTGTGCCCTGACCAGGAATCAAGTGGTGACCTTTCGCTTTGTAGGACTACACTCAGCCAACTGAGCCACTCCCATCAGGCATACCCTCTTTTTTTAAATACAGAATTTAGCATTACCTAATCTCTATACACAACTGGTCTGTCATCTGCCACGATATCATTATGGAAGGGCCAAGTGCTAACTAATTTGGCCTGGTTGGGAATAATACATTATTAAATAAACATAATAGAATAATAAAAGTTCACAATCATTTATCTAAGGCTTTGATTTGAAAAAAAGAAAGTGCAACTGCTTAACTGTTAATTACAATTTTTGTATTTTTCTGTAAAATAACAGTGAACCAAGTTGACATTGTTAAATTTGGTTTTCCCATTTACTATATTCTACATTTTCTCTCTGTCATTCCCCCTGATTTCTCTTAACTATGTAAACCCCTGACTCCTCGCTCCCCATGCTAGGCTCAATCAGACATTCCATATCGAAGATGCCTTGGGGCAACCAAATTTTACTGTTCTTTAGTAGCATTGCTCTATTAATATATTTGTATATTGATAGTTTCAATCCACCCATGGAACTAGCACTCTTGAAGCCAAACCTGGCTTATCGTTCCTGACCCCTCTATAACAATGCATGTTATTTTGGCCATATTCTTTTTCCCAGCCACTTTTATCACATATTTTCAAATTTATTTATACTCCAGTGAAACATGGCTGCTAGATTTGGTTCTTTTTTTCCTCCAAAAATCATCTTTTCTCTCATTAGATATGTTAAATAAAGGTATTTTCCCCCTTACCCTTTTATCCTTGTCCTGTGAGAAATTCAATGGGATAGAAATAAATTTAACTCTATTTCTTTTTAGACTCTGCTTCAAAAGTATACAAAGACAATAGAAGTATATTTTCTATTCACCAATCTTCAAAGTCTAAAAGTAAGCAAAAATAACTCATTACATTTCTTGGCCCATTCATTGACTGCTGCTTCTCTGGGATACTTGAGTTCATAGACTGTCTAATGAGTTTGTGTATCTAGTGCTTAGAATACCCAAGGGAGCCACCTGATCAAAGGTCCAGCCTCTTTCTCAGAAGCTCTCACTGGGTCTCCTCATACAATCGGAAGTTCTCTTGACTACTTTTCCTTGTCCCCAGAAATCATCGTTTCATCTAGACTAGAAAAACTCTCACTCTTCAAAGTTTTTTTCAGATATTATTCCTCTCTTCTTTAATTAGCCAGGGTCTGGAAAAATCACCTCAATGTACTTTTTAGAAATAGAATTAAGGAAAGGAATTGTCTGAAGTGTCTAAAGATTCTTCTGTCCTGACACAAATCTCACTTTCAGAAGCACAGAGTCACCTGTTTAAGCAAGGGACAGGAGGTGGAAATAGAGAAATACTAATACTAATGTGTCAAAAAATACATCCTGTCACGCAATGTTGGAATGTTAGGGGGAGAAATGATGGTAATTCCACTTGACTTAGTAACATGTAGTAACACACATGGTTTGCTCTCAATGATATGAAATATTTATTATATAGAAAAAAACAAAATGTACAACAATCAACCATAATACGTTAAAGGGTTTTTTTTTTTTTTTTTTTCCGTAGTTTCTAAAGTGGCCATTTATCTCTACTTTAAGAACAATATTTATTTTTAAGAAAATTGAAAACGGAGTTGGGAACATTAGAAACAATGTACCCTGGTTAGGAAACCGCCTGGAAACAAATCTGAGTTCAGCCATTTTTATCTGGACGACCTTGAGGCCTTGTGTCCCGATTTCACTACCTATGAAAGGGAACAATGACACCCGTTTCTTCATTGAGCTCTTATGAGGTTAAACAAATTAAGGAATAGAAATGTTTAGGGTAGAGTACAATATATAGTATGCAGTATATGTGTTAACTATTGTTTTTTAGAAAGAAATACCTCTATGTTTAAGATGAGAAAGTTCTAGATGTTATAAATAACATGAAGCAGAAATATTTTCACTCAACCCCTCATCCTTTAATTCCAAAAGTAAGACCAGAAATGCATTTTAAATATCAATGCTTTACTTTGGTGAAAAATAGTGTTTAATATTCATTCCTGGAAGCCATGGTACTTATTTTATACACTTTATTCAGATAAGCTTGTATATCTGATTCCTCTTATAAAATATAATTAATGGAAAAGTTCACTAATTATGAGGGAGAAGAAGTACACATAATAAGTTGGTCTTAAGGGAAAAGCAGTAAATATAGTAAAATTTTCCTGGAAAAAAAGAGAAATAGATAATCATTTCTGTTACCAAAAGACATATATATAGTATCTTCTTATCAGAAATATAGCATGCTACATTTTTCTTTGATTTCCCAAGCCTCCCACCATGAGTTAACCTGGTAACCTCCTGAATGTTAATTCTACTAAAGGAACATCATTCAATCATATTAGATGCTGGGAAAAAAACACATTGTGAACAGAGCAGCATTGATAGTTTTCTCTTTATGTACTAAAATGTAAGTTTGCCTGACAACCTAACTGGAAGGGACACACCTGGAGGCACCAGGAGAGAGGAGTTGGGCAGTGGCATGGTGTCCATAACATCCTCTGCTACGTATCCTGCACAGGTTTAGGCTCTTTGTGTGTTTATTGTTATCATTTTTCATGAATTTAGTGGTCTCTCTTATTATTAAAGACATCTTTATGTAACAGAAACGTCCCCAACTGTTCTATTTTGGACTTCTAGCCATTTTTTGACTAGACTGTCTATTTCTTAATAAGCCAATTCATTGAGTACCTACCATGTGTGTGATAATATTCTAGACACTGGTGCTTCAATGTAAACTGTACAGACTGAATTCCTGCTTTCTTGGTGTTTGGGTTCTAGTGAAGAGAAAAAGGTAGCAAATACACAAAATACAACACATCAGGTAGGGATAATAAATGTTATGAAAAATGAAACAGGATTTGGAGGACAGAAATTAACTGAAGTGTGCTGCTGTTTCACAAAGGATGGTTGAAGATGGCCACTTGGATTGGGGGATAGTTTAGGAGAGAGCATAACGAAGAAAGGGAGAAAGCCACACATCTATCTGTGGAAAGAGGCCTGAGAGCAAGAAGTGAGAAACCTACAAGCAGGAGAACACTAGGCCTTTTTATGACAGTCAAGGGTGTCATTTTGGCTGCAGCAGAGAAAATGGAGGGGGAGGCAAGTAATAAGAGACAAGGTCAGAGAGAAACAGATCATAAAGGTCCTTATAGACCATAGGAAAGACTCCGGATCTTTGTGAGAGATAGGAAACCATTCAAGTGTTTGGGGGAACAGAGTGACATAATCAGACTTAAAAAAAACTACGATTTCTCTGACATCTGTGTAGATACAGGCACAAGCAGACATGTTAGAAGAAGGAAGTCAAGGCTCCTGTAAGTGAGAGATTTTGGAGGCTTAAAGTGGAGTAGTAAAAATTGAAAGGTAAATGTTGGCAGGATTTTGGACACATTCTGAATGTGAGTCCACATAATTTATTAATGGATTGCACAAGTGATATCAAACATAAGAGCAATATCAAAGATTATTCCTAATTCTAACATTCTCTATATTTTCATATTTTCACCTTTTTTGATATCTTTCTGATGTTTTACATAAATAGATATCATGATGTACAAATTAAGGAAGTCCTATTATTTATTGGTTTAGTTTAATTTTTTTAGTGGTAGGGAGGCAGAGGGACTGAATTTGAGGTGGCAGATGTCAGTTTTACTAGGGCTAATGAGGAATACAGATTTGGTCATCTGTTTTCTCTCCCAGATAACTGAAGAATATAAATAAAGCTAGATTTAACTTATAATTTTATGTTGATTTATATAAATAATAATTATGAGATTGAAACATGACTCCTTAGTGTTTAGTGGAAGAAATAAGCAGGCAGAAAAAAATTCTCCAAGGAATAGCTGATGAATTTAGAATATAAAATCATACTATGGTTTTATATTTAAGGGATTGATTTATGATATGATAATAACTATAAATACAAAATGCCATCATTGTGTTTCCTTAGTAGGAATGAATTTTAAGAGGGATCTATTATCTATAAATGCATATTTAAAGCAATTATTTTTGATAACTTAAAAATAAAAATATTTTTGTTATCCATTGCTGTGTAATAAATCATTTTAAAACTTACCAGCCTAAAACAATAACTTCTTATTGTTGTTTATGGTTCTTTAGGTTGATTGAGTGTATTTGGACAGTTCTTAGTTGAGGATTACAAGTGGGTGCAGTAAAATGCAGGTTGAGAATGTCTTTATCTGAAGGAGCAAGTGGAGTAGACATCCAATAGGATTCTTCTGGACTAGATTAAGGTTTTTCACCATGTGGTGATTTTAGATTAGTTAGAATTGTTACATGGCCTCTGGCATCACCCAGAGTGAATATCCCAAGAGAAGAGGAAGTGGAAGCTACCAGGCCAATCATGGATGAGACACAGAAGTAGACAGCTTTCCCTCCATATTCTTCTATGTTGGCTAAGCTGTTACACGGTATGTTTATGGTTGCCCAAGACTACTCCTATGTTCAGAGATTTGTTAGAAGGACTCACAGAACTAAGCTGGTAGCCTTACAGAGCACACACAGTCTTCTTCTAGCAATATATGCAATGTTTCTACCCAGTGAAGCCCATTAGAAATTCAGCACCCAAAGATTTTATTGAGTACTTGTCATGTAAGAGCCCTGAGCCTAGAACATGCAGAGATTCCAGGTTCCTAGAAAGAAGTCAGGTGTGCAGCATAAATGATGATGTTTGTACAAATGGTTTATGGAAAGTGAGCCACTCTTAACCTTTATGGAGAGTTTGATATGAGTGTAGAACACTGTTTACCAGTCAAGTTCTAAGAAGCCACCCAATGGCCAACCTTGCACACAGACCTAAGGATAATGGGTTAGCTTGCTAGGGCTGCCATAACAAAAGAATACAGGCTAGGTGGCTTAAAGAACAAAAATGTATTTTCTCACAGACCTGAAGGATAGAAGTCCAAGTTCAAGGTGCTGGAAAGGTTGGTTTCTGGTGAAACTCTTCTTGGCTTGCAGATAGCCACTGTTTACTCATCGGTGTTTCTCTGTGCATGCACATTCCTGGTATTTCTTCATCTTCTTATAAGGACACCAGTCATATTAAATTGGGGCTCTCCTAAATGTCCTCATTTTAACTTACATTTTAAAGATCTTATCTTCATATGTGGTTATATTCTGAGGTACTGGATATTGGAGTTTCAACGAATTTTGGGGGAGATACAATTCAGCCTAAAAAGATAGACTCCAGACTGCTATGTATCTTGTTTCTGTAGGTAGGGTGAGCCTTGACTCAATGGAAAGTAAAATAAATGGCCTCTCTTGATGAGGAATGACAAAGATTTGCAGCAATTTTTAATCTAATATGTTGATATATGATATTCTTTTATTAATAGAGTTTTCAGTGCTATTGAATTTTCACACAGGTGTGAGGAGTTAGGGTTTGAGAGTAAATTTCAAAATGAAATAACAACTACCAAACAGTATTATCTGTATTACATTTTTATAGTGTCATTTGATGTTAACATTTTTCTGTTTTTGTTCAGTCAAGATAACTTTTGAATGAACATTATATCTATTATTTGATTTTTGCAGGTAGCATTACTGATGCATGATGAATGTTCACATAGTAAGAAAAATGATAATGTTTTATAATGATAGAATAAATAAAATTATTTTACATAAATTAAAGCCAAAACAAATCTTGTTTAATTTGTGTTAAAGATACACAATATCTCTCAGACCTCAGGGAAAGAATTTTAATGAAAAAAATAAGCAAATATATGTCTGTTTTTTTCAAGCTTCAGGTTGCTGTCCAAGTCATTCTGGTATGCTGTCCAAATGATTTCTGGAGGCTTGTGCAAGGCACAGAACTTGCCGACATTAATGCATCCATCTTCAGCTAACACATTCACTTTCTTCCTTAACTTTAAATCTGATGAGTTAATTTATCTTTGCATAGGTTGATACCTCAGGAGAACGTAACTTTTTTGAGTTCTCCAAGTGATACATATAAAACTTTCTTTGTAAAAAGCCTTATTTTAATATGCTTTCAAAGCATTGAGTTGTACTCTAATCAAAGAATCCTTTGATATATTTAGTGGACAAGATTTACTGAGCATCTGTTAAAAATAATCTCAGAAAATTAAATTTAAAGATCCACTTTCCATACTATTGAGTTTAACAGAGCCCTAGAAAATTACAAGTGGCATGGGTATGGATTATATTCCATAAATGGCAAAAGTGAGCATTTTGTAGGAAAAGCTTGGATTTAGAATGCAAAAACAGAACATAGGAGAATAAAATTCAGGTACAGGACGTAGGAACATCATTCTAAATACATTTGTACATAAAAGTCAGGGTGTTGACATACTGCTATCCAAGTCCAAAAGCCAACAAAAGCCTTGAAAATTTGGCAAACAAAACAAATTTATGTGTTTCTTGGCAAAATATGGATTTCAAAGAGACTGAGTCATTACAACGTCAACCTTGGTTCAAGGACCCACTTCAAAGTGGAATGTGTTCCCCTGAAGCATTTGTTTTGTCTGCCAACAAGATGTCAGGACAATTTTATCTGAAAACAATTGAAGTCAACATTCATACAGTCAGCTGGTGCTCTGTTCCTTAACCCTCGTTGGTACCAAGTAGCTAGAAAACCCTAATATGAGATCATCACAGAGGTGGCAGGTAGTGCTGTGCACATGAATATCAACAAGATCTCTTTTAACATCTAATGCAGACTGAAATATTGGAACTGGCTTGGGATTAACACTGCACTGGAGATAACAGCATCCTCAATGACAGTCTAAACAACTGATCGCATGTATCACATATCCAGTGTTTATATCTTCTCTCAGTGGTACCATTCCATGTATTCTCTACATCATATACATTCATTCTTTGGCTTTTAATATAATCTCTAGCATTACTTCGGAGTTTACCTCTAAGTGTGAAATATTCTGTAACATTTTTTAAATAAGAAATTAGCAATCAAGATAAAGTTTAAAGAATATGGTTCATTTTTAGCTTGCCCGTTGGGACTGACCATGAACATGAGTAGCTACCAAAAGTGGATTGAGCATAAATTGAGTTTCTCCAGTCAGGACTTCCATCTGTTCTATGTTGGAATTCTCTGCTTAAATAACAAATGAATTTTAGAACTCAAATCATATCAATATGCACTTGCAACATTAAAATATAATGTACATGGAATCTAATGAACATAATAAACGAACAAACAAAATAGAAACAGATTCAGAGATACGAAGAACAGACTCCCAGCCATCAATCAGGAGGCTGGGGGAAAGGGGTTGGAGATTAAGCAAACAAGAACAACAAAAGTACTTCAGAGACACAGATAACACTATGGTGATTACAGAGGAGAAAGGGGGGGTAAGGCAGGTAGAAGAGTGAAAGAGGGATAAATGGTGACAGAAAAAGACTTTGGGTGGTGAACACACAATACAATATACAAATAATGTTTTATAGAATTGGATGTTTCAAACCAGTATACTTTTTTAACCAATGTCACCTCAATAAATTCAATATATATAATATATAAATATCTATATGTATATAGTGAATGGAATTAAATACAGTTAATTCTGCAATATAGCAAATAATTTAGAAATGGTTGTATTATCCTTATTAATTTTAATAATCCAATAATTTTTAACATAAAGTTGAAGATTATTAAATCAAAAATGTTTCTGGGCATCCATTGTTTTAATTATACAACGTAGAGGTATTAAATGATCACAGTGATAAATGCAACAAAATGAGTAAAATAAGCAAATACTCTGTTTTGAATCTTTTGCATCGAACATTTTCATTTTATCTCTGCAGTTTTCAGACTACACGTCAATAACTGGGCAGGGATTCTATTTACAATAACCCTGCTATGCAAAATTGCCATATTGATGACACCAAATAAAAGTTGGCTAATAGTTATGAAAAATTGGAAAATTCTGTGTACTCTTATGTATAGCAAGGATATTCTTAACAGTGTAGGGAAATTGGGAACATCACTTTGAAATGCATTCCAAAAGAGATAACAAAAAGTGCAATACATTTTTTCAGAAACTTACTTTTATCCTCTTGGATGGTGGCTGATCCATCACACAGAAACCTGAAGGTAAACAATTTCCAGATGGATGTATCAGAATATAAACAGCCTAATTGCAATAATTGTGAAGATAGGTATAATTTGAATATTCTCAGTAACTGTTGATTTCAGAGTCTCAGCTACAGAAATTCTTTTTTTCCTTTAAGCATTTGCATTATATTATCAGCAGTCAGCTCATATCTGCACCCGGACATGTGCTTTTGCTCAAGTAATCTCTCTTACTCATGGGAACCCACGAGGGTGTGACAAACATTGGAGATGTTGGCTAAGCCTGTTGTATTAGAATTTTATTGTATATATTTCTTATTAAGGATAAGGGTTAATTTAGAGTACTTAGGCCCTGCCTAACAAGAAAGACTTTGGCAGCAGTGTTTGAGCCTGAAAATTTTTAAAAAGCTGAGAAGAATTATTCAAGCATAATTAATGGTGGATGAATTAAGCTCACTTTCCTCCCTTTAATGTCCTTGCCAGGGAATAGAACCTTTGGCAATGGAGCCAGCAGAAAGATGGAGCCGTGCCAGCTGCTGTGCCATGTTAAAGACATTTGGGCTCAATTTCTAGCACAGGAGTAAAGCTGACAAGTAGTCTGTCTTCTTGTTAACATAGTCATTTCCTTCTCTTTCTTGCTCTTTCCTATGAGACTTAGTCACTTGCTGATATTGTCTTATTATTGTCATTTTTTAAATATTTCTGTTACTTTCTTAAATATGGTAAGTCATTCAAACAATTAACAAACATTTTTGAGGTCCCACTATGTATAAACCTACGCAAAGGTGCTAGGGCAGAAATATTTTATTCTGACTATAGAAAGCTACAGAAAATTATAATTCAGGTTTTATTGGAACTTTACCTGGAAAAACGCAAAGTACTTTAAAAGTGCAAAGATGGGTTTGAAAAAAGGAAAATGTCCTGAGATCTGAGCTAAGAGAGAAGTGAGCCCAGTTCCCAAGCTAGGCCATGATGATCTAGAAATTATAAATATTCAGCCATGTGTTATCCATGTGATAAGGAAAAGTTGTTCGGTGTGAAGGATATTACTTGCTTTATAAAGAACTTAGACTACCTCCCTGGCTGATGTGGCTCAGTGGACTTACTACCACCCTGAGAAACAAAGGATGGCTGGTTCAATTCCCAGTGAGGACACATGCCTGTGTTGCAGGCCAGGTCTCCAGTAGAGGGTGCATGAGAGGCAACCATACATTGATGTTTCTCTCTCTCGTTCTTCTTCATGTCCCCTCTCTCTACAAATAAATAAATAAAATCTTGAAAAGAAAAAAAATAACTTAGACTACCTAGGCAGGAGGTACTGCCTTTTTTTTTTTTTGGTCTTTTCAATGTAACCTCATATGTTATAAGAGGCAAAGAAGCTCTCTGGGACATCATTTATAAAGGCACTAATCCCATTCCTGAGGGCTCTGGCCTCATGAAACTAATCACCTCCAAAAGGCTCCATCTCCTAATTCTATCACCTTGGCATGTTAGGATGTCAACATAGGAAGTTTGTGAGGACACAAATATTCAGACCATAGCAAGTTAAACAAACACTAAGATGCAAAAATGAAGATATTTTATAATTCCTTTTGAGCTCAATTTCCACAAAATGAATTCTGAACTTTATTTAAAATTTGACAATTCCTAGAATATCAAATAGTACTAATCAAATACAAAGTATAAGAAATATAAAGAATTTTTATATTTCATCCGCTATTATTAATTGCTTACATCTGTACATGCCCCAGTAGGGTGAAAAAGTCCTACATTTGTATTAAAATAATATAGGTTACAGATGATCTAGGCTTTCATGTATACATACTAAAAGAGTCATACTTTTATGTTTATCTAATTATTATATCTTTAAAAAAACTTGTAGTTAGCGTTATTAGTTTCACATTGCTCCTGTAACAAATTACTACAAACTCAATGACTTAAAACAATTCACAGTTCGTATCTTACAGTTCAGGTAGAATTAAGTCATTGTCGTCATCCCCCCACACTGAAGTGTGGGCACAGCTGATTTTTTTTCCTGGACACCTGAGGGGATAATCCACCTAATTGTTCTGTTGAGTGTTTAAAGGTTGCCTGCATTTTTTGGCCCATTGCTTCCTTTCATTCTCAAAACCATCAATTGCCCATCAAGTGTTTCTCCTGCTGCATTGCTGTGCTTCCCACTCTGCCACCTTTCCTTTTGGCACTTAGGACTCTTAGGACTTCACTGAGTCCACCAGATAATCCAGGGAAATCTTTTTATTTTAAAGTCAGGAGATTAAGTTACCTTAATTTCATCTGCAACCATAATTTCCCTTTGCCAGGACATATTGGAGGAAAGGAGGGTCATTATTTTCACCATTACAACCACATCACATATATAATACGAGCTGTATCTTATTCCCGGCAAGGAATCTTTCTATTCATAAATATTGAGCTGGTTATTTAAATAATTAGAATACACATCACCCCTTTTTATCTAATTATTAAGTGGCTGTCATACTGACACAGAGAAAGGAATATCCATTATGCTGGATTGCACGTGATATTTCCTGTGCAGTATACTTTGCTGTCTTCTGTATCTGGTTAATTTCTAATCTGCACCTCATGCCCAATTTAATGCCTCTCCTTCTGAGAATTCCTCCCAAAAGTTGCCACAATGCATTTATCCAACTTCTAATATAGAACTATTTAATTGTATCATAAATTGTTTATTTATATTTGGCAACAGAGGGAGATATTAATAAATGCAGATATTGTGTTTTATTCCCTGTTTTATATTTCACTGCCTGTTAGGATAAAACTAATACAGTACACTAATGATAAATGAATGATTCAATTATTGAATGAGTGAATGGTGAAAAAATTTCACTTAAGACCTAATTTCTTCTCAAGTGTTTTATCCTACTAAAATCAAAGTAGTCATTTTATTAAATTAAATATTCGTAAGATGAAAAAATATAACAAATTCTGCCAAACTATATAAGTAGCATCTAGCCAACCAAATTTTCTGTAGCTTACCTTGTTTTTTGTTTGTTTGTTTGTTTGTTTGTTTCTGCAGCTCTAAGCATAGCTGGACCAATCCTAGGTACAAATGATTTGTTAGGAGATTAAGTGGGTGCTACGGAACTTAGTATTCAATGGCCCTTGTTTGTCATTTGCTTTAGCTGGTTTTATTTGGCAACCAATATCTAAGAGGCAATTGCATTCCTGCCAGTCATCGATGGGGATATATAAATGATACCTTTCCTGAGATGCCCAGAGCCAAATGCTGGAAGTTTTAGATGCAAATGATTTTTCCAAATTGGAAATCCTTAAAGCTGTCTACTTCTTTAGAGCATTAGTCCTCAGGACACAAGATTGCTGTCTCCTTTCACAGATAAGGACATTGAAGCTTAGAGCAGCTGAGAACCTGACTAGGGGTCAGCTGGAATGGCCCCACTGGAACTCCATCTCAGGTTTTTAAAATTTTCAAGCCTGTGGTTTTTAACTACTGTATGTCAGAAAGTCTACAGCGTTTTTATTTTAAGCATGATTCCAATTGTTCACTGGTTTTATGTAACTTAGGAGTGGGGAAAAAGACACATAGGAAGAGACAAAGAGGAGAAAAGGCAAAAAAGAAGAGAGGGGGAGAAGAAAAGAACATATATAAGAAATCATCCATCCATTCTTTAGATTTGGCATCTATTGCAATACTAATCATACTAAGGTTCTGTGTTTTTTATTACTGATAGACCTAATAATTCTGAGCCACTGTGTCAATCCAGGAATAAAATCCACCTGATATATTGATCAGTTTTCATAGATGCAGAGAATATAATTTGTTTTAGCTAGTTTAAACAGAAGGAATTTCAGTATAGGGCATATGGTATTATACAGAATTCCTTGGAAAATCGGCAAACCATGCCGGCAGAGATTCCTGCCTGGAAGGAATAGGCTATGGTGCCAGATATTGAGGGCAATAGAGGAAAAAGAAATGGGGACATGGGGCTTTAGGGTTTAATATGCAGTTGTTGTTATGTTTTGGGGGGATTTTTTGTGAGAGAATTTGAAAATTAGTTGTGAGTGGTTGGTTTGAGGGTATTTATAATTTTGGAGAATAAGGTTGTCTGGGGATTGTGAGACAAGATGGTGAAGACAATATTTATATAGTCATCCCAAACATATTTTTTCATTTGACATTGAATACATACTTTTTAATTTTTTTTTTAATTTTGACCTTCTTCACCTATCTCACTACCCCTCCCAACACTGCCTCTGGCAACTACTTGTGTTTTCTGTATCTTAAGCTTATTGTTGTTGTTGTTGTAGATTGTTTGTTTTTATAGATTGTTTGTTTCTAGATGATATGGCATTGATCTTTCTCCAATTTATTTCACTTAGCATAATCCCCTCATGATCCATCCATAGTTTCCAGTGTGAAGACTTCATTCCATTTTTATGGCTGAATATTATTCCACTTCATTTATATGTATATATGTATACATAGATATATACACATGCACACAAAGATTAATGGTAGTTAATATATTCAATAGTTGTCAAAGTATTTGAATTTTTCTTATTGAACTATTGAGTTATGAAGTTGTATTTTTAATTGTTCTTATTTGTTGGCATCTTTATATAGGTAATATATTCAATTTGAGTAATCTGATTTTTAAATTGAAGTTTATGTTTTTTATTATCATAAAATTCATTTTGAATTGTGTGTGCCTCTTTCTGAATAACAACACAATAATTTACATCTATGTATATATTTTAGACTTTAAAATATAAGAGGAAGATAACCCAGTATTTTTTAATTTACAATGTATTAAACAAAAATTGTTTTAAAACAACATTAAGTTGTAAACACATTCAAAATTCTAACATGGGCCATGTTCCAAATGTTTGCTCAAAATTTATTTGTTCAGAATGTTGCTCATGCTCACCCACAAAGCCTCTTTAAATCCATGATTTACCTAAAAAGTAAGTATAGCAGTGTCTTTAATTCCTTGAGCACTCCCATGCACTACACAGATTGTAAGGTGTTTTACATATATTTTTCTCAGGAAAAAGACTATTGATTTGGTTAGGCATTTTTAATCCCATTTTCTATAAGAAGAAACTGATACTAGAGGGTTTTTTTTAATATTTCCAATATATTTCTAATAATTGGCAAAGCAAAACTGATTTCTAAACCCATACTTTAAACTACTGTGCTGTACAACATACAGGTTGGCCCTTGATTTATACACACAATTGTCTGTCTAATTCAGTGTGACCTGTGTTCACTGGATCAAGAGAAGGACTAGATCAGAGTACCTCTTATGAGCACTCAAAGGATGTATTGACTGGATGATTCAGTATCGTGTAAGAGCACATTATCATAATTTCTGTTAACATGAAGAACTAACAATCAATTTCAAATACATGTCTGAGTTTCTTCCAGAACTTATCCTAGTTACTGTAATTATTGGCAAATGTTTATTTTTCATATCTTCATTATACACAGCATGTCTGTATATTACAGTATTGCACGCTCTCTGTAATTTCCTATATCCTATCTAGCACTGCATTCTACATAATAATCACTAGCTACTAGTTAAATTTGGATTAAAATGACAAACTTTTTAGTTTGAGGCCATTAGAACATTTTCCCATATGTGAAAAAGCTGAAGCCTTGTCTGGTTTTTGCAGATATTTTAAAAATAAGAAAAGTTAACATATTTTGTTTAGTACTGTATTCTCACATAAATGGTCAAATTATCTACTTAAATTGAAACAAAAACCCACTGAATTTGCAACAGAATTTATAAGAGAACTATTACCTATGCAAACACTATTAACTCTGATTTGTCTTAAATAAAACAAAATCTTGAACTTTCTAAAGTAATTTGTGAACAAAATGGCTATCAGTTACCTTAATAAAGATAAATAACAGGAAAAATGCAGCAATACTTAGTCAGTTGGCTAAATTACATGCAGTGTAGAACTTACATTTTAAAAATATATTTGCAATTTTACTCAGAATGTTTGATTTGATCTAAAAACCAAGCTTTTAAAATATATAGGAAAATATTTAATATGAAATTGTTTACTTTCTGTCAAAATGCCAAATATCTCAGTCATTTGTGTAACTTCACAATGATTGCACTAGCAGAGCATTTGTCTCTATATTCCACTCTTTTATGCAGAAATACGAACAATGTTTCAACATATTTAGGGATGATTATTGAAGAATAACATGCATCAGAATAATCAATTTAAATTTTTAAATTGAAGTGAACATGGTCTTTTTCTGTATTAGTTTTCAGAGTAATTTGTAGATTTGTTGTATGACATTATATAATATGTCCATTCATTACCGACAGCTAGCTGTATGTCATGGGCCAATATTTATAAGAATTGAAAAGAAGAAAATTGTTTTCAGTTTTCATGTTGAATTTTGAACTGCTAGAGGACAAAAACCACACCACACACACGCATACCACACACACAGACACACGCACTGAAATGCCTAGCAAAGTGCCTTGCGTATTTTAGATTTTTGTGAAATACTTATTGAATAAAAGTAATTCTTAAGTTTCATTAAGTACTTCTTGAAAGTATAGGCCATTTGGTTAAAATGATGAAATAAGTAACACAGAGAACATGTCCATTTTTTCACTGATTTGAATATATTATTTAAACAAAAAATAAATTCATAAAGACTCAGATTTAAACCAAGATTGAAACTTTAAGTAATATGAGGGTAACCTTTTTGCCTTCCCTCATAAAAAAAATCCTTTATAAAAAGATAGTGTTGTGCCAGATCCTGTGAAGGTGTTAAAATGTAGACGTAGGTTTTGTTTTCCAAGAGATTAAAAACTGTGTGTTGAATAAGAAAACAGCACAACAATACTCTAGTAGGATGACTAAGGTAGTGAGTTGAGAGAAATTCACATGCCTTGTGGTGATGGTTATGAAGGACAAACTGGGGGGAGAGGGAACTTAATGATTTCAGACCATTGTATCTGAATTTTCTCCCATTTGTCATGATCTTAGTAGCATTTAACATGTGCTTCCAATCCCTTTTCTCTTCAATCCTTTTTGTTTCCTGCATTGGAACAACTTGTGCCTCTTCCTAAACCATCTGTATTACCACAGCTCAGTCAGCCTGGAAGTACAAGATCCATGGTCAAATTGCCCTAGCAAGATTTCTGGACACTAGCACTGACTACCCAATGGTGGACAGTTTCTTTCTTTTGTGCTTATCCTCTATACCTCTCAAAACAAGCCCAATTATATTCCCTATGACAGTGCATAGGAATAATTGTTTATCTATTTCTCCATCATACTGTAACTGATCCGATGAAGTATGATGTCTTATTTGTCTTAGAATCATTGGTGCATAATGTATCATCTACAGTACCTAATCAATAATGAACGTTCAATAACTCTCACCAAATAGGAAAGATAACTAGAAAACCGCATCTAGTTTTCTCAGGATGTTGAGAAAGAGAAAAAACTCAAGCTCAGTAAACTAAGCCTCAGTAAATGAGTTTATTTTATAAATAAAACAGAAAATGAAGGAGGAAAACAATTAGTTTTAAAAGCAAAATAGCAAGAACTAATGGTGTGCTCCTAAATATTTAATAATAAGCTCTTTAAAAGAAAAAAAAGCTAATTTGTAGCATTTGCCAATTTATTTGTTGTCATTGCTCTACCATGGCCAATTTCAAGCTACCAAGTCAAGTTCCTGACCTTGGAGTTGGGAAAAGATGAGCACAGTCAGTTCTTACAAACTTGTGCAGGGCAAATCCAGCAGAGAACGCATGGTGAGCTGGAAGATGAGCCATCCTCTGTACAACCCTGTGTCTCTTGATGTCTGGTACCCAGCAGCCAGCACATCAGGATGCCATGCTCCTGACTTCTCTTCTGTACTGCTTTCATATTTCTCTTGTCCTGTGCTATTGACAGTTTCTCTCAGTTTTCTTGTATTTTTAGCTGGTAACTTCTGTTTATATCAACTTCTATTGTCAAAAAATTCCTATCATGTCATGTCTTCTGTTCTTGATTTTTATATTCTTTTCTGCTGCCTAATATCTACTGTTTACTTTCCTGCATACATTTGGAATGGTTGATATTCAAACTTGTTGAGAGAAGTTTTTACTGATTTGGCAAGTTACTATCTAGTAAACCATGCCAAAGTCAGTGCCCTTATTACCCTACCAGGTACTGGGCTGTAGCTAGCACCCCAGGATCACCTGATTTGATAAAACAAAACCTATAAATAAGAAACTGCTCAGACACAGCTGTGGGAGTGGTGAGTTCTCTGATGTTGTGCTGTGTATGTATTGCCTTTTCTGTGAGAGAGGGCCATGAGGGTAGGCGATACTTCTCAAGGATGGGGGGAGACCATGTGCCATGATTTATAAATCTCTTTGATGATAATGTTTTCATATACCGAAAATACTATTGCATAATCTGATTGTACAAAATAATTAAAATTTTCCTGTAAACTTGATCTCATGGCCCTAAGTTACAATTGCTTTTTTATAAACTGCCCAGATACTGTGTTTAGATTGAAGTCAAGCAGACCCAAAGACCCAGAATTTGGACCCAGAAGACTCAAATTCATAGAAGTCTGAAACAAATTGAAAAAGTGCAACTGTAAGATATGCAAGAGCATTTTAAAGCTGTTAAATACTTCACATTTATAAATACATATTGTAAAAGTAAATATGTACATTTAAAAATGATTTATATATGGAATATATGAATGTAGAAATATATGCATTGAATGTGTGTGTATGTACAAACATGTTAAATGTGTGTACATATATACACACCTATATGAATAGGAAAGCTTATCTGTATACACAAAACAGATTTAATTATTTTTACAATTTCTTCACCACCATCACCACACACACACCACAAATATGTCTTAGTAAAAAAGCAATGATGACTAGATCAAGAACAAATTTATTAATTTCACAAAATTTAAAAAATATATGAAATTTGATTTAAACAAAGTTACACTCATATGGTTAAAATAGCTGTATAAAATTACTTAAATATCATGGTGAGAATTTTCTTTAAAACTATTATATTTTAATATTGTAACAGATTATAATAAATATTTTACCCAGACCTTTATAAATATGGATGTTAAGTTTTACTCGGAGAAAAATGTGCCAAGTTAAAATAGTATTTTAAGCAATAATTTTTGGCTATTTCAAATACAACAAGCAGGATATATAATGAATAAATGAGTATATGAAGTAATATATGCCATTTTGGTTGAAAGTGGCTATAATTTCAACCACTAAACTATTTTTAGACTACATTCAAGTTAAGATAGTATGTTCAGTCACAATATGAATGCTGGCTGTATATAATTTTATTCTTTTTTAATGTTTGAATTAATGCTACTGTTAATAAGATCTTGCCATTAACAGCTAGTAGTAGAAAAAAAAAGAAGACAAAAATTCAAAAACAAAAACATCTAGTAGGAGCAGGTATCAGCTCATTTCTATTTTCCTGTCATACAAAAGGTGTACTCTTCTTCAGTAATTTAAATTTTTATCTTGTCCTTTGGGTCTTTACTGTATTTACTATTATCATCATAAAATTAAAGCATTATTTTCTATTCATATTTGAAAGAGTAAACTTAATAATATTTCTAATTTATTTAAGAAACTGAACAAGTATTATTTTCTGATTTGTTGATAATAGTTATTGGTAATATCCAATTATTGAAAAACTAGCAGACTTTTAATTTATGAAAAGTAGTTAGTTTAAAGAAATAAAAATATTCTAGCCCATTAAGAAGTGGGATAGTCTAGTGATTAAAAATACAAGTTTTAGAAATAAATCTAGGTTGAATCCTTGCTTTGTTTCTTGTTGTGGGCTTAAAGTTGTTTAATGTAATCACTTGCTTATGAATTAATATTATGCCTAAGGTTATAAGAATAAATAAGGCTGATAAAGTCTCTGTCCTCATGAAACTTTTTGTTTTTTGGTGAATGCAAACTGTGAGCAAATACTTACAGTGTAATAAAGAAGTACAGAGAACTATATGAGGAAAAGCAGAGGGTACTTAATCTATTTTCAAAATCAGAAAGTGCTGAAAAATGGTGCTTAAGATGACACTTGAAGAACAAGTTTAGATGGATAAATCCAAATATATGAAATGACAACTAATAATACCTCATTTATAAGGCTTTTTAAATCAAATTAAAATGATACATGTAAAGTTCCTAACAACATCCTTTGCCACATGGTGGATGCTGAGTAAGTGGTAGGTGTTGCTGTTGTTACCATTTTCAACTTTCTACATACAACTTGTATAGTACCGTAGCATTTCCCCAGCATACCAATCATGTAATTGTGCTTTAACTAGTCATAGATCACTGTACCACAATACTATAAAGTCAACAATGCCAGCACTTTTATCTTATTCAACTTTCTAGCTGCATCTGATCAAACTGCTTTGGAATTTAATAAGTTCCTAATAAGCATTTTTTAACAAAAAAAGTCCGTAAATAAATGGGGAAAATACAGCCTCACATTAATAAGGAAGTCAAGTTTTGTAACTAGATAGAGTATCATCCAGTGAATATATGTAATTATGACACTGTACTTCCATTATTCTGGCTGTCATAAGAATGTCTAAACATGTAGAGAATTTTTATGAGTTTATTTCAGTTTCTTTGAGCTAAACAGACACTATGTCTTCAAGCAAAATCTCAACAGAGTGAGAAAAGTGCCTCCCGAAATGACAGTTTGCAGTTCCTTTTATGTATTTGGAATAAAGAGGGAATGTAAGGAAGATTAAATGAAGGTGAGAGAAAGCCAGGTGGAGATTGGATTTCAGGATAGTTAATAAAATTGTATAATCCCATGTGTGTGGTGAGGTCTACAAGAAGTCTGAAAAAGAGGATTACCCTGACATTTCAAGCATGCATTAATCTAAATGCACAAGAACAATGGGAATGTCTTGCTTAAGGCAAAATAAACCTTTTATTAAAAGTTATGTGCCTGGGTGCGACTACCCATTATGATCTGCCCAGTTATGAATTTAGGATGAGATCACATTGTGAGGTCAGTTTTCATTGCAGGAGTTGTCCGTTTTATTATAGAGCCCCTTTTTCATCCACATGGCCTCCCATTTATTAAATGCACATGTCTGATTTCCAACTAATTATTCAACTATGCAGGCTCCAGTGTCTTCAAAAAAGATAATTGAAAAAATGACAATAACAGTGCACGTATTTAGTCTGTCGAGTCTGAAGAAGGGTATTTTTATGACTCAGTGTCTACAAATGTTACCTGTTACTGAACAGCAAGTGGGGTCCTGCTGCCTGCAGACACCATCTAGGCAAAATTCTGGAGGCAAGGTTTGGTGATAAAGGAAGAGTCTTTATTCAAAGGCTACACAGTTTTGGAATGACAGCTTTCTAATGCATTAGTCACTTAAGCCTATCAATTAAAGTGAAACTCTTTAACTCTTTAGTTACAGCTTTAATCACTTAAGCCTATCAATTAAGGATTAAATCTTTAACTCCTGAGTTCTATGTTTCTCATTAGCTTGTTAGTTTTTAATTATCTTATTTCTATAGGATTAGTTTACTGACTAAAACAACATGGTACACAAAAGCTACACAATTTTTGAAGAATGTCAGGCTCTGCCTCAAAGGCCATCCCTTCTATAATTTCAAAAGAAGACAACCCTGCTACTCTCTGTCAAGCCAGCCCAATCTTAGTCTACACCCAGAATTCCTTCTCCCATCCAAAATACTGTCCCTTGGGAAACACAGACAGCTGCAGCATGATCCAGGTATCCTTGAGGAAGAGAGACTGGAAGGAGTCTCTGCCCACCTTTTATTTTAAATCTTCTGGCCCATAATTCCATGTGCTCCATAGCCATTCACGTCTCAGCCAATTCCATCCTAAACTGTTTACCATAGCCTCAGGAAACCTCCTCCTATGGTACTTCTCTTAACCTTCCAAGTGATCTGATCAGATCTCTCTGTATCATTTCCCCTCTTTCAACACTCTGGACCTTTGTAATCTTAGACATGCAAATAGGTGAAGGTCTCATTCTTCTGTAGCTATTTCTTGCTGGCCATGGACATAATCTATCTGTCTCCTGGTCCAGAGATTCCTAACAGAAAGTGAATCTGGAGTGGATAGAGGCCTTCACATGAGGGAGAAGGATCCCGCAAAGACCAGGTCAGATGGCTCCTCCCGGGAAATGGTGTGTGCAGTGTCTAATGGATAGCATTGCTGAACAAGATGGCATCCTTGTCATACTCTGGAGATGACAAGGCAGAAGACTTAGAAGGTACAATTAGCACCATAACCACTAAACAACAAAAGCAGGGACCAATTCTACAATATCTCTGATTAAGAAAGAATGGCTTCCTTGGACAAAGGTGTGCAATGCATGTTACATGAGTTCAAAGCACTTTTTCCCACTGCACTTGACTCAGGGTGAGGGGAAATATTCTAGGATGCTCACCTTTAACATTTCTGGGTCCTTTTTGTCCAAACTATTAGGGCAGTAAAGGAAAGCAGTTTTAAGTGAATCTGACAGACTGCCCCATATTCCACTAACTCAATCACTCAGTCAAGTCAAACTGTTGAGTCTCAGGAAGTGGTGATGCAGATGGGCTTCTCAAATGAGGCCTGTACTGTGTAAACAGTCACTCGGGAGGTAAGATCATAGACATACACTCTTTGAAAACAGAAGGAAGAACGTACAGGTTAACTCGCAGCAACCCACAAACCAGTTTTTTGAGTTGATGAGGCTGTCTTTTGAGAAGACATTCATTTGAAAGGCTTTTGCAGGCATGATATTAAGCAATAAGAATCCAACAAATTTTTCCTGCCCATAAATTGAACATCTCTGATGATGTCACAAACTGAGTTCAACTTCTAAGCAAAAACAACCTTTGAAGACAGTTAGCTGTATTAGAATCTAATGTCCACCACTGAGCATTGTGATTTTCCTTGAAACATGATTTTTCTCCTTAATAGCAACCTCATTATCCTCAAAGGGATTGCATTTAAGTCCAATTTAATGTTTGCCTGCTCCTTTGCATAAACACAATAAAAGCAGCCATAGATCAGATAGGCCTTTGGATCTGCTTTGCTGCAACTTACACAAGGAACCTTTATACTGAGCTTTAGTTAGCCCTTCGGGGCACAAAACCCAAGCCATACAATTGTCATTTGGCTTTGCCTACCATACTTGCATTCCTCAAGTCCTTGAGGTTCTCATCATGTCTTAATGTTCCTCCTCACCATCTTTCAGAAAAGCAACCCTCATTCCTTCCCTGGAAAGATCACCATGTATCACATGACCAACCAAGGTACCAGGCCACTTCCCCAGAGAACTTTTGATAGCTTTGAAAATCGATCAGTTCCTCAAGGCTTTCTGTTAACAACTAGAATACAAGGCATAGCTTCTTCATACCTTCTTCACAGTTTTAACAAAACCACCAAATGTACCTGGTATTACTGGTTTTATGTAAAGAAACTTCATGTCATCACTTACTCATTAAGAATGCCAAATTCTGGAGAGATAAGGTGGTGAGAGAAATACAAGGCATGAAGGAAAATCCTTGGTCTTCCAATATCCACCAAGATTACATTTCCACGCCTTGTGCCTTTCATTATTTACTTTCCAGTTGATATGAAGTTTTAACTCTCCCTGGGAAACCTCATTTTCCTTCCAAAACTGAAATAAAATCCAAGGCAAAGTCAGAGTTCCCAAAGAGGAGGGGACTAGAACCAGTTTTAGAATCTTACCTCGTATCCACTGGTCATAGTAATTGGTCACGCAGATGACCTTTCTCAGGTCCCAAAGAGCCCAAAGCCCCGATGGTAGAAGCAGTCTTCTGCCTACCAGTGCATTCATTAGTCTCTTGGCAGAAACATGCTCCCTCACCCCCAGTCAGACTCTACTTGACACCTTCCTAGGTCCCAAATGGCAGAGGCATTCTCTCCAACTGTTCTCACAGATGACCTCTACTAGGTCCCAGTGGCCAAACAGAGACAGAGGATTCCAGATTTACACAAAACAACAGAATTCAAACCAAGTCTCCATAAGATCAGAAAGTAATCAAAGAACAAAGCAAGCAAAATATAACTGGACCCAAGAGCTGGTTTTCCTTTCTTTCAGATTTAAAACTTTCACAACTTTCTATGGCCTTTACAACTTTCTGTACACCTTCTGTAACTCTCACAAATCTTCTATATAACTTTACTCACTCATAAATAACTATAACTCACTTTCAATCCTTGTTTTTTTTTAAATACTGGGAAGGACCATACTCTAACTCTGTATCTAGCAGCTAAGAGTCTCTAGCTTTGCAAGCACATAAATACATAGAAAGGAACATTATCACTTTGTATTGGGGGTCACTGTCCTTTTCCAAAAGAGAAATTTCAAATCTCCTCTGGAGTGCAGGTCCAGGTTTCCCTTTCAGCATCAACCACAGCAGGATTCGAGGCCTTCTCAGGCAGTGCCCATTTTACCTGTGTGTGGTGGATCCAAGGCTGGCTTTGGATCATTAGCTTTAGAGAAGAGTGCATTGTCGACAAGATGTCATTTCTCGGCAAGGGCTTTCATCCTCTTTATTTTCCCTTCTGAGTTTTGAGCATTCCCTTCTCCAGTGGCCTCCCTCCTTACAATAGGCCCAGTGATTGGTGCCTAATGGGTCTTTCCTCCTTCCTTTAGGATTCCACCTCTTCTGATTTCTCCACACAGTTTTGAAGAACACTGTGGCCTGTTCTACCTGCCTTGCTTCCAGGACATTGTAAACTCTAAAGGTGTGTCCATCAACTGAAAGGGATTCCTTCCTAACACCCCATCTAAACTCTTCAGTTCCTTTCTGATATCCAGGGAACTTTGCCCAATAAAAGTCACATTCATCCTCCTCACATTTTCTGGTGCCTCTGGGTCAGCATCAGTGTGCTTTCTACAGGCTTGATAGATCCTCTCTAAAAATTCAGAAGCATCTTCATCTGGCTTTAGATGAAGGGCCTATATCATATTCAGGCTCTTTTGGGGGGCACCCCCTTCTTAAGCCCTCTAGTGTGTACTTTCTGTAATGTTCCAAGAAGGCTAGGCCCCCACCATTTGGATTCCAGTCAGGCTCTGTCAAGGAAGCTGCCCCAGCTGCATTGGGGTTCCCATTGGGATCCTTTTGGTGGAGACATTGAGCCTCTTCATTAGCCCTATTTATAACCAGCCATCTCTTATCCATTGTTTACAAGATATTGAGGACAGCCTGTATATCTGTCTAGTTTGGATGATGAGTGGCAAAAATGGAGATGATAAGATCTGCCATTCTCTGAGGATCATCCCTAAACGAAGGTTTGGAATGCTTCCATTTCAGTAAGTCTCAAGTAAAAAATGGTATATAGGCCAAATAGTAGCCATAAGCTGGGCTTCCTGATTGACCCCACTTATTGCCTCAAAGAAAACTGCCTTGCTCTGCATAGGGATGTTTCTTGGCCAAATTGGGTACCCTGATGAGTCTTTGAGGGGGAGACCCATCCCTCATCATACAGCGGTGGAGCTATTGGTTCTATCTATGGGCCCTACTTCAGGAGTAGCTAAAGGAGGAAGTGGTGGTGGGAGAGGGTCCCCGGGGTTTAGAACATTGATGAGGTTTATCTCCTCATTCTCTTCCTTTTCCTGAACCTCATTGTCCAGGAGAGGTTTTAAGGCCTCTTCCCTTCTCTGCATCATCAGATAGTTCTCTGTCCCTGGCAAAACTCTATTATGCAATGAAATAAATGCATGGGCATGACAGGTTTCTTCCCATCTGTCTAACTTTTCGTAATACTGTTTGAATTTCATGATGGTATGATAATTTAGGGAGCCATGCACGGGCCACCTTTCCTCACAATCCAAAACATATTAGGCCACAAGTACTATAACAATAAATCAACTCCTCCTTAGATTGTATAAGGGCTGTGTGTACTCCACTGTGCCAAAATCCTACTCAGTGGGGTCCATCTAGGAGCCAGCACAGAACTGTTCTTAATGGCCTGGATGTATAGGCCAAAAGCTACAGCTAGATAAATCCTAAAAACATGAGAACCTATAAACAAAACTGATATCCATGACTCCATTATTCCAAAGAGTACTCACAAGCAAATCTTCTGCCAACCTATCTCACAAACCATGGGCCCCACACAATGGCTTTCCCAAAGCTTGGCCAGTCCTGACCTGATCCCTCCTTAGAGTCTATCACCTTCCCACTTCCGTTCTACCTGCCAGGCATGTTTAGGCATCTGACGTTTTGAATGAACATGCAGAAAAATTCCCAGAGACTGTAAAACCCCACAGTCCCACTTTTGGGGTCAAAAACCAAAGGTAACTAGGATCCTACTAGAGTCACCATTTTTGTTACCCAACAGCAAGTAGGAACCTGCTGCCCACTCTCACCCTTTGGGTAAAATTCCAGAGGCAAAAGTTTGGTGATAAAGGAAAGAGGTCTTTATTCAAAAGCTACACAATTCTGGAATAACAGCTTTCTACATGCATTAATCACTTAGGCTTATCAATTAAGGTGAAACTCTAACTCTTTACTTATAGTTTTAATCACTTAAGCCTATCAATTAAGACTGAAATCTTTTAACTCCTGAGTTCTTCTATCTTTACTGTTAGTTTTTAATTATCTTATTTCTATAGGACTAGTTTATAAACTAAAACAACATAAGATGCAAAATCTACACAATTTTGGAAGTATGGCAGGCTTCTGCCTCAGAGGTCATGCCCTCTAGAACACCCAAAGAAGAATAAGCCTGCCACCCTCCTCCAGGCCAGCCCAACCCTAATCTGTGCCCAGAGTTCCTTCCCATCCAACATACCATATATTGGGACTCATAGGCAGCTGCAGCACTCCAGGCATCCTCCAGGAAGAGAGTCTGGGAAGAGTCTCTGCTCTACTTCTATTTTAAACCTTCTGGCCCATAATTCCATGCACATGAAGAGGCAGTCAGCTTCTCAGCCAATCCCATTTACCATTTACCATTGCCTCAGGTGACCTCCTCCTATGGCTCCTCCCTATTGCTCCCCAGTGATCTGATCAGATCTCTCTGTATCATAATTATCCCAAATTGGGATTGAACTGGAAAGGAATCTGATGCACTGTTTCCTTAAAAGTTGTGTCTTGACTTTGGGCTTCATTAAATAACTAAATTAAAAGGGTAGATTCACTGATTTTCCTTCCAGTTCCCTATAAGAATAGCAGATTAGAGGTGTGAATTTTAGACTGTTTTAAACACAATGAAATGATATGGCTTATGCCACAGGAAGACACCAAAGCATCAGTCATTTCATAAGGAGACTTATCACATATCAAGGAATATTTAAGTGGTCAAATTAGCATCAAATAAAAACAAAAGGAGAACAGATAGTATATGCATGAGTATTCAAATAACGTAATATATTTCTGTTCTAAGATAACCACACATATTGACCCATGTGGTGAGTAGTGCTTCAATGATCTTTTGATGTGCACATTCCTTAGATGCGTGACTCCTTAGATGTGCGTCCCCTTGTACTGAGCCTGCCTAGAAGTCAGCAAGCTCTTTCAGTCTGTGATGTGAACCATGCTTCAGCTCAGGGCTTAATTATTTTTGTTGTTTTAAGTTGTTACATGATAACTATCTTCTGGATTTATTTTCCAAACTTCTTATCTGTTTTCTTGCAATTTGCATTGCTTCCTTTTATTCACTCAGTGCTTTATTTCCTTTGCTTGATACTTCAGTCACTAAATCAGGTCTCTAAAGAAAAATATTTTCTTTTTCCATTGTCTTCCATAAGTTTTGCATGTACAATCCATTCATTTAGTTCCACAAAGTCTAGTTAAGCCTTAACCTCCTTAAAGTTTGTTGTTGCTGTTCAGATTGTCATCTGCTCTCCAACAGTTTTATTTTGACAAAATGCAACAGGTATGGTCATTTCCCTGCAGTTTCATTCTCTGCCAGTGGATCACTTTTGTTTCATTATTGGCTTAGGTGCAGCTGTTACATACTTTACATTGTGGCAGTCTACTGGGCAGTGAGAGGTAAAGCAGTGCAATACTAACCTACATAGCTGGGAATAGCTGGGAGCAGAGCTATTTGTCCCTCCTGCTTTGTGCAGCTCCCCATGATTTATGGGAGCCAAGGAGGCCAACAGATGCACTCAAGGACAATATTACAATTGTTTGAATATTACTCCGATTCAATTAATTTTAACTCTGAGTACCCATCGTTTAATGACAATAGGAGACATAACTTCAGTTATTCATGGTTTGGCCCATTGCAGAGATTTGCAGATGTCCTAAGATTTTTACAAATTATATAGCTTTTAAAAAGTCCATCTAGTTATGGACAGTCAGTTCAAACAGCATCATATAAGATATGCCTTTTGCCAGTCCACAGTTTATGTCCCATGGCTTTGCCTATTTCATATCATGTTTGAGGCACAGGCTCCTTGAGAAAGGTTAGAAACTTCTGTGTCCAGGATCTAGCCATTTAGGTCAAGAGTGAAGAGGACAGCCCTTCCTGGTTGCCATTGCCATCTCCCTGAGTAATGCCAGAAACAAAAACTGAGTCACCCCTGTTCACAGGACCACAGTTCTCCTAGCTACTGTGAGAATCTCCCCTCGCCTCCTAGGCATTTTCCAAAAGCTTTCTCACTTTCCTGTTACTTTCTAGTATCCTCCACATTATCCTTTCAAGATCTTAAGGATTTTATAAAAATCATAGGATTTTATAAACAGCTTCTGTTTCACATTGACTCTCCCTAAAACTAATTGTATGTCTTTCCTTAAGAGGAGTATGAGGAAAAATGTATGAGGAAGAAACAGACATTTCGATATTTTCCTGTTATCCTGGCTTACCAGATCACGTTTTCTTGTAATTTGCTTCTCCTACCATCTGATTCTTTTCTTTTTTTCAGAACACCTACCATCTTTCTAGCACTTATGTGAAGTCCGACCTTCTAGGTAGATTGTAATAATCAATGAGGACAGGCTTGAATTTAATATATATTTCCTTAATAGACATTTCAATTAAAAATGTTTCCAAACAATGCACATGTCTTTTTTTTAAACAGGATTAACTTTGACCAGTAGAATATAAATAGAACTATAATCCAGGAAGTGATTCACCTATTATAGAGAAGAACCAAAGCTTGGTCTTTAAGTATAAATATTATTATCACTAGTAAAGCTTCATGTATGGATCATGTTATATTCGAAAGCGAGAGTGAAGAAACTAGGAACCGATAGACTCTTAAAATGTTTTATTGGCCAAACAAAGTTTTTACCTGCGCAGGGGCGGACTCTCCCAAATGTGACCGGAGTCACTGTGCTCCGCAGAGCAACCAAATGAGAGCCGCGCCTGAGCTTACAGGCTATGGGTTTTTATAATAGCAGAGCAAGCA